>CAKNWT010103537.1:391-11574 GCA_932066315.1 Andricus coriarius | reverse complement strand
ACTATTCTTACCGTTTTTTTTTCAAAAACTAATATATGTTAGAAGGGTGTTTCATGAAGATTTTAAAAAAATTTCAGAATTTTTGTCCTCTTAGTTTGAGAATGAGAGGTATGCAAAGTTTGAGAATTTTGAATTATTCGAAAAATAAAACAAGCACGTGGTAGCCATCAGACAACGCTGTCGGAGCGCCTAGCGGGTCTAGCGCATGCGCAACAGTTTTAAACCTCTTATGAGAAATTTTGTTTTTTATAAATTTACCTTTAACTACTAATCGAACTGTCATTTTCAACAAATGTGACGTTTTAATTTGAAGTCAAAGAGCACAACTGTCAAAGCAGACACCATGAAAAATGCGACGTTGCCGCGTCTACTCTGAGATCTTGAGGATTTAGTGTGTACTCGACTGTATACACAACTTCTCTATGTGTAGTGTACAATCATAGCCAACAATTTTCTTTTAGGTCTGACAGGAAATTAATTAATAAGACATTATACCGGCATAATTAACTAATTTTTGTCTTTCTTCGACGTTAATAAGGTACGCAGTATCCATTTAAGGGTTAATCAAACTTATATCACTCAAACAGTATTATTTTCCGTTATAGATTTAGGACTAACTTTTTGCAGATAGTATGCGCGACCGTACCTCCTTAAATATCGTTGAAGTGATCTTCGATACAATATACTGTTGACAGTGTTGACGTTAAAGATTCAGTAGAGCACATGTCACGCCGAACACTTTTGTACCATTTTTGTCGTTCCTCACCTTCGAGTATAAATATAAATAATTTTCCTGGATTTTTGACATAGGTGTTCTTACATTTAGGCACAAAACACCAATGGTAGTGCTGTTTTCTTTCCGCTTTTATACAAAAACGTGAATCGCCCGGCTTATTTACAAGCGTTTGGCGGCGTGCTACGTCACACCAAGATGGCGGAATGGGCGCGACAGAAATAGGAATTTTAAATATGTACAAATTTTTATTTTTTAAATATAAATTCGAAAAAAATTTTTTTTTGTGCTGTGCTGGTATTATTAGTGATTTTATAGCATACACTTTAATATGCAAAAATAAAAAAAAGTAGTGGATGACCCTATTATGTTTGTCAAGGGTGTTGGTTAAATCCAACTTGGAATATTTTTTTTTTATGTGTACGGAACTGACTTAATATATATTTTTCCCTAGTATTTGAGAACGAAAGAAAGAAAACTTGTCAAATATCCGGGGTTTTGCGAGATCCTCGGATGAATGAAATTGAGAGGAATGAAGCCTTTTGCTGAGACAATAATTATTTTTACGGAAATTATAAATTTTTCGAAAGGGAGAAATCTTTGGATAGCAGTAGACATCATTTGAACGGCGAGAACCGTTCGCGAATTAATTTTTTTACCCACAATTCTGACACCACAGAAGCATTCTCAGAAGCTATCACATATTCGAAGACCCACGACTTGATTGATGGTGAACCTCAATTTTGCGAAATACGTCGCGAAATGGAGAAACCTGGTGCAAAATTGAGATATCCTGTGTATGTGAAGACCATAAGACTGCAGTTGTAAGTAGCAAGCAAAGCAAACACGGGATGCAGACCACCCGTCAAATTCGCGCACCAATGCTCTGAAGTCCGAACCACACATTAGGTATTTTCACTTCAACCACCAGCTAACTTCGCTTCGTTGAATACGGAGGGGAAAACATTGGACCAAATGCATGGGATTTAATCCATTTTTACCCTATTTTGTTAATATCTTTGTAAAAACTAATTTTTTATATATAAGTGCATGAGGAAATTAGTTTCTATTTTTCAATCACTGTTTAATGAAGTAATAAAATGACAATAATCTATTATTTATTACAAAGATATAACATAAATAAAGTTTTGTCTTACATAAATTACAATATTACAAAATTTTCCACATTGATAATTCCAAAATTATAAAACTGGCAAGTCTTGACTTTTCCTTATAAATTATAAATTTATCAAGTCACTCAGCAATAAATTTCAAAACCATCAATTTCGAATTTTTAAATTTCGAAATTAGGCCCTCTGAAAATTTATTAATAAATTTTAAGTTTATCAAGTCGCCCAACTGCTTTTTTTTAATTACAAAATTTTCCACATTGATAATTGAGCCGCTGGATAGTGTAAGGGCATATAAAATTCACATGGCCGCTCCGGCTGGCCCCTGTTGTCTTTAAAATCGATTTCGAAAATTAAATTTTTGAAACACATGGCTTTGTAGGAAATGTCACGGCACATCTTCTATCTTCTTACAAAAAAGTTGGGTCTTTTACTGTTCCTGATCGAATGTCAAAGAGCGGTATTTTGTGACAAACAAAATTTAATATTGTATATTTTTAATTTAACTCGCTCTAAAAGACAAAGTTCTGAATATTTTCACATGAAAATATGAGGAGTTATGCTTTAAACTGTTTTAAAGATGATGTGCTCATTTAAATTTTCCTGATTTGTTATAAAAAAAGCTGTTAATTTTTTTGCCAAGCAGTATCAAAATAATGTTACGCAACTTTCAAACGCTTCGTTTAACGAGGGAATTTTGAGTAAGCCCAAGCTTCCAGCGGAAGCAATGTTCATTAGGGTATAATGAAGTTTTCTGAATAGTATTACTTCAAAAGAATGAATCATTGAAAAAATACGAGCATTTAAACAGCGCGTCAAAAGGGAGATCGAGCGCGTGAGAGGTGAGAATACTTCCGCGCCGTCCTGTCGTATCTGTTAGGTGAGAGAATTTTCGATCGCTTTGTTTATCTGGGTAATTTCAAGTGAGCGAAACTTTCAGCGGAAGAAATGTTTATTAGGATGTAATAAAGTTTTTTGGCATTTTTTGCGTCAATTCATCTACCGTTAGAAAATCATAAGCATTTAATTTGCTTTTCTCGAGCGCTTGAGAAGCACGCCGATTCTGTGCCGATTCTACAGGCTCTTGTTTTTTTCTGCGAATCTTCCGCGTGCGAATTTCTTTGGAATACTTCTTCAGGAAAACAGAAGAGCGCACAGGCAGTGTCAACGATGCGTCGCCACCAAAAGCCTTGACGTTTTACGTTTCTAAAGACTAATTATTTAGTGCCACGGATAAAAATTATTTTTTCATTAAGTGAACATTGTATCAAGTCGTTAAACTAAAATAGCATCGTATTTATCAGAACCTTCTCGAGGGAGAAAAAAATCTAGAAATAAAGCAGATTGGGCTGAGAATGTTCGTAAAGCAAAATATAACAACGTATTTAACCTTCGGTCCCTACACCTATTTTTTCGATCGAGATCCCTACACTGGGTCAATTTGACCTTCGCACTTTTTGATCGCGTTTATTCTATTGAAGTAATACTTTTCAGAAAACTTCATTACACCCTAATGAACATTTCTTCCACTGGAAGTTTAGGCTTACTCAAAATTCCCTCGTTAAACGAAGCGTTTGAAAGTTACGTAACATTATTTGGATACTGCTTGGCAAAAAATTTAACAGCTTTTGTTATAACAAATCGAAAAAGTTTAAACAAGCATGTCATCTTCAAAACAGTTTGAAGCATAACTCCTCAAATTTTCATGTGCAAATATTTAGAACTTTGTCTTTTAGAGCGAGTTGAAGTCAAAATATGTATTAAATTTTGTTTGTCACAAAATCCCGTTTTTTGAATTTATTTCAGGAACAGTAAAAGACACTACTTTTTTTAAGCGGATAAAAAATGCACCATGAAATTTCCTACAAAGCCATGTGTTTTAAAAATTTAATATTTAAAATCGATTTTAAAGTCAACAGGGGCCAACCGGAACGGCCATGTTAATTTTATATGCCCTTACACTATCCAGCGGCTCAATTACAACATTACAAAACGGAAAAGTGTCCACATTTCTTTATGAATTAAAAAATTTATCAAGTCACCCAGCAATAAATTCCAAAACCATCAATTATTAATTCTGAAATTTCCAAATTAGTTCCTCTGCAAATATTTCAAATCTGGGCTTCGATGCAAATCTATTTATGAATTCTAATTTTATTAATTCGCCAAACCATAATATTCGATATTGCCATATGTGACCGTCCGCGAAGAAAGGGACCTAACACGTAATGTCCAGGTTCTAGGCTACAGAGTCTGCCCTCATGCGTTCGCGTCCTCGTACTTTTTTCAATTTTAGTTTGTTTATAAATCTTTTTTTCAATAGATTACCTTAAATATGCATTAATACTATAAAAACAATAATAAAGAGTTTTAAAAGTATATTTTAGGAATACAAAAATTATTATTTTTGACACAAAAATATTTTTATTAACCTATTGATTTTTTTATCAATCATTTCTTGGATTGATGCATAAATGTAGGGATTTCCGAAATTATAAAAACTAGTTATTTGTAAAATTATGACAATTTTTTGCTGATAAATATGAATATTTTTATAAAAGTGTAAAGCAACAAAAATATTTTTTGTGATAAGCTTTTCGAGGGCGGGGGTGCTTAAAAATTCCCATTATCCTCCAATAAATTATCAATAAAATGAAAAACATGAATAAAATCAATAAAACAAATAAAACGGATAAAATCAATAAAAACAATGAAATCAGTGAAACCAGTATAAACTTTATTTGATTGATTTGACTCATGCTATAGATGTTGTTCATTTATTGACAATAAATTGATTTTATTGTTTGTAGTGATTTCATTTAATTTATTAATTTCTTTGATTTATTTTATTGTACTTTTTAATAAAAAAATCGAATATTTAAATTGATTTCCTTTATTTTATTAAAAAATACAATTAAATAAATTAATAAATTGAATAAAATCACTAAAATCAATAAAATCAGATTATAATCAATAAAATCAAAATTTTACTGATTTTATTCAATTAAACACACACTGCAACAATTTTAAAAAAAATATGTCATACAAAAGTAATCTACGTACCTTTAACATTGGTGGCCATTAAACCGTTTGAAAATCGGCAGCGTTATATAGAAAATATTTGACTTCGCGCGAGTCGAATATTTCGATGCACGAAATCGTTGCGCACCTCACTCGAAAAAAGTTAGGTTTGGACTGTCGTCAGTTGCACAGTTTAAAGGCTAGAAGCCTGTCCTTCTAGAATAGAGTGTAGAAATACCTATTGTATGAAATGTAATACATAAAAATTGAAAATTCATTTTTGGGTTTTGCCGATTTTTTATGTAATCCATCCTAGTGTGCGACGTGCATAGATGTACCCTAGCAATGGTTAACGTGCACAGATGGGAGACACTTGTGCACAGTTGGTACCCTACCGAGGGTTCACGTGCACAAGTAGGAGACTCCCAACTGTGCATGTGCACAGATGGTACAGGTCTCAATTAATACGATCAAATTATTGACTTACAAGTCAATGTGCACAGATGAGAGACTCCCGAAATTTCACGTCCTAATTAATGCAATCAGGTGTTTCACTTAGAACAGTTAAAATCATAAATTTCCATTAAAACGTGCACAGATGGTAACCTCCGAACTGTGCACGTCTCAATTACTGCAATCGGATTTTCAACTTGAAAGTCCACTTCACTGATGGTACCTTCCCAACTGTGCACGTCTTGATTGATACGATCAGGTTATCAACACAAAAGCCCACCTGCACAAATGGGATGCTCTTAACTGTGCACGTATACAGATGGGAGACTCCCAACTATGCACGTCTAAATTAATGCTATTAGATTTTAAACTAATAAGTTCACGTGCACAGCTAGGACACTCCCACTGTACACGTGCACAGATGGGTGACTCCTAACTGGGCACGTCTCAATTAATACGATCATTTTTTTCACTCAGAAGTCCACGTGCACATATGGAAGACTCCTAACTGTACACGTGCACAGATGGAAGACTCCCAACTGGGCAGGTCTCAATTGATACGATCAAACTATTGACTAAGAAGTCAACGTGCACAGACGAGAAAGCCCCGAAATTGCATGTCTTAATTAATGCAGTCAGATTTTTCATTTAAAAGTGTTAAAATAATAAATTTCACTTAAACCGTGCACAAATAGTAACCTCCAAACTGTGCACGTCTTAATTAATGCAGTCGGATTTTCATCTTGAATGTCCACATGCACAGATGGTACTTTTCTAACTGTGCATGTCTCGTTTGATACAATTATTTTTCGCATAAAAGTCCGCGTGCATATATGGTACCATCCTAACTGAGCAAATTTAAATTATTACGATTAGAATTTGTATTCGAAATTCCACGTGCACCATGGTACCCTCCCAACCCTGCAGGTCTCGATTAATACAATCATCCTTTACCTATAACCTATAATTACTGCGATCAGATTTTCAACTTCAAAGTTCACGTACACAGATGGTACCCTCCCAACTGTGAACGTCTCAATTAATACGATTAGACTTTCCATTTGAAAGTCCACGTGCACAGATGGTATTCTCCTAACTGTGCACGTCTCGATTAATGCAATCACTCTTTACCTATAAGTCCACCTGCACATGTGGTACCCTCTTAACTGTGAACGTTTTAATTAATACGATTTGATTTTTTATTTAAAAGTCCACGTGCACAGATGATATTTTCCCAACTGTGCACGTCTCGATTAATGCAATCATTCTTTACCTATATGTCCACGTGCACAGATGGTACCCTCTCAACTGTGAACGTCTTAATTAATACGATTAGATTTATTATTCAAAAGTCCACGTGCACAGAAGGTATTCTCCTAACTGCGGACGTCTCGATTAATGCAATCATTCTTTACGTATAAGTCCACGTGCGCCGATGGTACCGTCCCAACTGTGAATACGATTAGACTTTCCGTTCGAAAGTTCACGTGCACGGATGGCATTCTCCCAACTGGGCACCTCTCGATTAATATAATCACTCTTTACCCATAAGTTTACCTGAACAGGTGGTACCGTCCCAACTGTGCACGTCTCAGTTACTACGATCATATTTGACCAAATATGGATTTTGACCCAGTTCTAAATTGAAGTGGATCTGAATTAAAAGAACAATCTTCTACAGAAACGTGAGTTAGTTCAAAAAAATTAGTTTGAGCTATTTCCCAAATTTGACACTTACGCCATGCTCAAGCCCCAGAATTAATTATCAAGTTTAATATATATTTTTACCTTCTTATTTCTAATTGTAATAGGATTTCTCGTCTTCCCGCAAAATCCGGTGGAAATTTATGAAAATAATTCGATTTTGACAGAATGGCGGAGCTTTTCATACAAATATTTAAGCTCAATGAACTCAAAAACCCCGCCGTTTTCTCTCTCTCTTAATTTTTGTCCAAATATGGTCCTAATGTGAAAAGTACATATATTCCATGATCATCTGCCCTGTGCCTGCACCTGGGAGAAACTTTTTCAAAATCCCATTGGAAAGCTTATTAAATTCCGCGTGCGTGTAAGAAATGCTACTTTGTACGTCTGTTTCGCAAACGGAAAATTCCTCACGACATCGTTATTTTAGTGTATTAAAAGTTCGTATCGTAGATGTCCTTGATATTTTTTAACGCAAAAAATATATTTCTTCATGCCAATCGATGCCTGTCGCCATCTCTCGGTAATAAAAAGAATCAGCAGATACTCAGCGAAACGACTTTTTTAACTGCGCATGTACTGCAAAGCGCGGGTCTATTCGAAATCAATAAATACTATCAATATAAATGATAAATGTTTAAAACATATTCTCACTTTCAAAAAAGTAATTAAATTGAATCTAAGCAATAATTAATTTCTTTAAATAATTTATTATCAATGCAATATTACAAGCTTATACTTTCTTATTTTAAATAAACCCACGCTTTTCGGTACATGCGCAGTTAATAAGTCGTGGTCAGTCGTGGTCCGTTATAATCACTATGGTATCGCAGTGCGCCGAATCCCAATAAAACTTCAATCATAATGGAAGTCGTACTTTTAAAAATTGCTTTTTAAATTTCAATTAAAGATTTGACGATCAGGATTGAAACTTTTTTTAAGTAAAGTGAAGGACGAAGAGAATCCTGAAACGCAGTAAAATGACTGTTTCGGAGGTACAAAAAAAACAAATTCAGTATTATCGTTTTTGAATTCATCTCTTTCAGCCCCCTGGCTCTTTAGTCAGAGTTCACGGAATTAAAGGGTCCTGAGATTTGACTATGAACGAAACGTGGCGTTAATTGCTCACGAGGCATGAATTAAAAAAAAATACATGGAGGAAAATGTAGAAATTCAATGTTCCCCGAGTGAAAACTATTTGATCAAATTTTCTTTTATGAGACATTAATCTAAAAACTTTCAAATATTTTTTAACGCAATACTCACTACAAAAAAGATGAAATGCTCGTGTTTTGAAAGAAAATTCGCTTTGATGTATGGCGGGAAGCTCAAGTCATAGTTTCATATGATGTAATGATATTCAAATTTATTGTTATTAATAAGGTTAAATATTATATTACTATTATAACATTATTATTTACGAAGAATAAATCAAGTATTACAAAAAAATGTTTCTTTAAATTAAAAAACAAAAATACCAATGTTAAATCTAAAAGTTCATATGGACTAACTAACTATAGAATTTTAATAATAGTAATAATCCATTTTGAGTCAATATTCAAATTTTTACTTCAGTCTCGTACTGTTTCTTTCATAACTAAAACATAGCTCGAGCATTAAACCTTTTTCGGTATTTATTATTGAGGTATAAAATATTTTTAACTTCCTAGAATAATGACTAGTAAAAAAAATTGGTTAAAATAGTTTTTATCATCGATAAATGGAATTTTTACGTCCTTCCCATGCATTTTATTGAATGCATGCAGGAGGCTGAGGTGGGGTTCCAATAGCCTTTAATCTAGCTGATCGAATCAGAAAGAAAGTGGCGACTGTAGATAATCGAGAAGTCGGAAGTTCTTGAATACCGAGTATTGCCCCTCTTGTTCTGACAAATAAGATGGGAAGAGATAGTTGCAGTCGATTGTTTCAAAACGATCTAACATCTCTGTCTAATTTAATATGGTAGAAAGAGAAATTCGAATTATTAGGTTGGAGAGCGTCGGAATCCCTCCCCTGATCTCATTTACCTACCTTCTAAAATATACATAAAAAGGGTCGCATATAATCGTATTAATTGTGACGTGCACAGTTGCGAAGGTACCATCTGTACACGTGTACTTGTAAGTTTAAAATCTGATTTTTTCCATCTGGGTACATGGACTTTTAAATGAATAATCTAATTCTTTTAACTGATACGCGCGCAGTTGGGAGTCTCCCATATGTGCACGCAGACTGTTAAGTTGAGAATTTTATCTTATTAATTGAGACGTACACAGTTTCGAGGGTACCATATTTACAAGTGGACTTGTGAGTTAAAAATCTGATCGCATCAATCAAATCGAGCACAGTTGGGAGGGTACCATCTGTGCACGTAGACTTTTGAATGAAAACTCTGATCAAATTAACTTATACGCGCACAGTTGTGAGTCTATTATATGTGCACGCGGACTTGTAAGTTAAGCATCTTATCTTATTAATTGAGACGTGCACAGTTGGGAGGGTACCATCTGGGTGCGTGCACTTTCAAACAAAGGCTAATCCTATTAATTAATGCGTGCGCAGTTGGGAATCTGCCATATTGCAGATGTTTTTCATTTTTTTCTGTCGCAAATTATTGACACTAATTATTTTTACAATATTAAGAATTTACATTATTATTATCAAAAAATGGGCTTATCGATAACATTTATTGTATAAATAGATGCTTATCACAAAATTCGAGGCAAATGCCTCGCACATACGTGCCTCTCACTTTCTGTGACGCATAAGCCTTGCACGTACGTGCCTCTCACAATATGGGACACATATGCACCATAGTCCATAGTCTACACGCACCGCGTGCCTCGCATGCCGTGATGGTAACGTGCCTCGCATGCCGTGCGGGTAACGTGCCTCGCACGATTGTTATCTGGGCATACTGCATACACATACACACACCCGTCCATACTTAAATACTCATACTTCACATGACACTGAGACAAAAATGACCATGATTTAACAAAATTTTCACTGATTTAACACTGCACTGAATCTACTACAATCCATATTCTAAAAGTAGATGACTAAGATGAGGTAAGCATCACGTGATGTGTCATCGCTCAAGATCGAACGCTATTGGTCAAGCAGAAGGCGCGAAAGATGAGGCGCGCAAGATTCAAATTCAAGACGCGAAATTAGTTTTTGACAAATGTATCAATGATACATGAGTTTGAATCGCGCGCGTAAAGTCACAAGACGTAGAAAATATTGGTGACAAAGAAATTTCAAGATTTCCTAAAAATGGAATTGGAGCTTACCACAGATGAAGAATTAGCATGTGCTTTAGAATTATACATGTGCAGAAAATGTTTAGGTTAAAAATTCATACTAATAATTTAGATTATTGAGAATCTCTATTTAATGATAATGAACAATAATATCACAACGCGAATTTAAAATTTAATACTTGAACTTTAAAGGCGTATATATTTTTCATTGCAAAGCCACGATTTTACATTTATTCTTGGATTACACGTTCATCTTGACATGCATTCTGAAATTTTTTGTCAGATATTACATTTGATTTTTATACAATGATTCATCGCGAGTAACATACATTTTTACAAAAATGACGTCGGCGTACTCTTTGAAATTATTAAAATTGTATTGCATTTTTTCACAAATTGTTTGTTTTATTTACATAATTATATAATTATTTTTTTAATCCACTTGAATTATAATTATATTGAAATACATTAATTTTTTCAATCTATGTTTATTTTATTATTCTTTATATTATATTTTCTGAATCTCAACTTCATGATTGAAATTTACTTAATTTTATTGATTAAATAATTTATTTTTTATTTATTAATTTCAAAGTGATAATTCAATTACATTTATAAATTTTGAAATTAATTTTATTTATATTAATTATTTCAAAATTGTGAAGTGTGTAATAAAATATTCAATCAGTTTAAATTGATGACATGCATTCATAAATACATATTTTATTATCAAATTAAATATGACCCGTTAAAATATTTTCTATTACATACAACGTCTCATTAACCATTACCTTCCTTAAAATATTAATTAAGTTACTATAAAATGAAGAATAATGGCTATTAAGTTTTTTTATAAAAAATATTTTCTCCTATTAC
>CAKNWT010103509.1:546-12319 GCA_932066315.1 Andricus coriarius | reverse complement strand
TCGAATAAAACTTACGTATTTCATGATGGAGAATCTAAATCTGTGAAAAAAATTGGGGGTTCCCATTCGAAATTACAAAGTTACCCACCCCTCCTGCCTCCTGAGGAGGTGTGGGGTCAATTTGTTTAAAGTCGCTTTTCCCCCTCGAAAATAAAAAGTTTTCATTTCGGATAGTTTTTCATAGGATGCGTATTTCTTGAGATATTTTGATGTCCGAAGTTAAAAAAAAAACACCCTGTATATATATATATATATATTTCTAGTATAATTTTGTAATGAATGCTGGTAAGAATAAATTATTTGGCGGCGTTTTTTGCCCTTGTTTCTTTCGAGGGTTTGTTTTGAGAGTTTTAAATATTGTAAAATTTCGTGAAATCTTCGAATCTTCTAAACTATGTACTATATTCTTTAAAATCGTTTAAGCCTTGAAATCTTTTATATCTTCCAACATTCCTTAAAAAATAGTGAAATCTTTGAAATCCTCTAGATTCCCGTAACATCTGAAAAAGCCTTTTTAAAACCCTTTACCTTAAAAAAATGCCCTAATAGCTTTGAAATCCATTGGAATCCGTTGATACATATTAAAAACCTTTGAGTTTTTTGAAATTCTCTGAAATACCTGCAGACCTCTCCACTTTTTTTAAATCTCCTGAAATCTATGAAAATTTCTTATAGTCTTATGGAATCATTTAATTCCGTTTGAAATCCTGTGAATTTCTCAAATATTGTAACAGTCCTTGAAATCCTTTGAAATTTTCGGATCTTTTAAAATACACTATATTCTTCAAAATCTTTTGAAATGTTTAAAATCTCTTAAATCTGGTGAAATCTCTAGAAATCTTTTCAAATCATGTATAATATTTTTAAATCTCAAATATCTTTTTAAATTCATCTTAAAATGTTAAACTATTTGAAATCTTTTGAGGCCTCATAAAAGCTCATGAAATCCGTAGAAATACGTTGAAATTCCTAGAAGTCCTTTAAAATTGTATTCCATTTTATTTACTTCTTAAAATTCTCTTGAAATTTTTTGAAATTCCCTAAAATCTTTTAAAATGTTTGAAATACTTGGATATCTTTGATACACTTTAAAAAACCTTTGCAGTTTTTTAAATCTCTTCAAAGTTCTTGGAATGTTGTGAAATACCCTAAAGTGATTTAAATCCTTTGAAATCCATTGCAATTTTTATACTCATTTTAGACCTAAGAGATCCTATAAAATAGCGTAGGTCTAGAATAAAATCCCTTGAAATACTTTGAAAACCCGTGAATTGTCTTAAAATTGATAATATCTCTTAAAATTTCTTCAAAACTTTGAAATACTTTGAAATCCCTGAAATTATTTTAAATCTTTTAAAACCTCTTTCCCCTTGGAATCTGTTAAAATCTTTTAAAAAATCCCAAAATTTTAAAAAATTCCTTAAAGTATTTTGAGAACTGTTGCAGCCCTTAAAATTTCTGATTTTTGAGAAGGCAGATATGTTATTTTATTTCATTAGCGAAGAATTTAGAAAATCTGTTTAAAAGCAAAGAGAAAAAAATAGTTGCGAAAATAGTAGATTTAGTGTCTTTTTTTAAGTAGTAGCAAAATAGTTGCATCGTTCAAAAAAAGTATCAAAAAGTGTCAATAGCGGAGCGAGTCCGACGCCTGGGTGCAGATGCTTTTCAATGCCTTTTTTGAGGTTGAGTAATGCCAACCCTCGACAAATTTTTCGAAATGAGAGTTACCGCAATGTAACTTGCCGCGAATGAGACTTGCCACACATGCAACTGGCCCAGGTTTAACATGATTCGGACTCTTTCATGTAATACAAAATTGTTGTAATTTTTTCAGATTTTTAACAACGGTTTAAGACATAAAAATAGTCAGTGTTTCAAAATAACGATGAATATAGTATAATTAAAAAACTCTCACGAAAATTTTTGTTATTTTGTATCGACACAACAATTACATTTTTTATTTTATACCTCGGATTCTCAAAAAGAAACTCCATTTTTCACAAGGACAATTTATCATCGACTCTTAACTTGCGGACATCAAATAATTGAACGGAATAAACTGTGCCCAATTATAAACTACAATAATATTAGTAGGACGCTGCAATCAAAGACGCATTAATATCAGTCGTTGGGTTTATTGTCTTAGCCTTATCGAGTCGAATTTTTATGCAACTTTCGATAAAAAAGAGAATATAGTTCTCGCGCGAGCGATAAGAAAGTCGTTATAAGAAACCTTCAAAATCATCATGTAGAAAACAGGAATGTAAATTTAGAGGCTACTCGTAATATCTTGAAATGCGCATATAATTATCGCTGCCCCTCTTCTTAAGCACTTCTCAAAATTATGATTGAAAAAATATATCTAAATTTATTTTGTCTACAGATAATATTTGAATAAAGTAAATAAGAGTAGAATTGACATCTACACTTTCATATTATTCGTAAAAAATTTATGATCTTGACTTAGCGACTCTATAATAATAATCCAGGCGTAAACATGAAACGGGTCAGAGGTGAGACCAAACGCGTAAAAATCGACGCTCAAATTTCATACTCTTAAAAAAACGGAGGAAGGAAATCTCGCCGAGAGTGATATATGACAGACTTCCCAAACCAGCCTCACTTTTTATTACCCTGGGCCCAAATAAGCCATTAAGAAAAAGTGGTACAGACACTAATTATAATAGTGAACCGATCAATTTTTTCAGCAGATAAATTTTATTTGTTTTTTTCGTATTACCTTATCTAGAAACTGTTGTAAATTTAATTGAACCTGCTGTGAATTAATTTTTGAAATCTTCCAATCTCAGAGAAATGTAAATATATCCAAAAAGGTGATAAATTAATTATTTGAACGTAATAGTTACAGAATCCCAAACTCGATTTGATGGGCCGGTCGGACTCAATAATCGCCTATACATTTTACTCGCTAAACGACTTTGGCCCCTGTGGCACTTTATTTCTCTGGAAAAAAAGTTTTAGTTTTTGCCGTTTTCGAAGTAAACCCGAAAAACCCGTTTTCTTTTTTTTATATAATTTTTTCTTGTTTTACATCAACTCGTCGTAATTCAGCCATTTCTTAGATTTTTTATTTGAAATTTACAGGAAATATTGGTTATGATGTTCCAAGATCGGCAGACTAAATAGATATGAAAATTTTTGTTTCAATAAATGTTATAAATTTTTACCTAAGACAATGCACAAGTCATGCATTCATATCTTTACGCTTATCAAGGTATTATTTTAACCGCGTCGCTCGATTATTCCCACGTAAGTATCAACTCGACGCGTTCACGTGGAAATGCATCTTCAAAGGTTAACAAAAATTTGACTATTTATAAAAAAAGATCGAAATGTGCATTTTCTTATAAAAATTGTTACAATAATTAACAGATATTGTTAATTGGAAAAATATGACAGCAAGATGTCACTTGAAAGACATTTTTAGTCGATTCCGTAAAAACAATTGAATCTTTTCATGGAATAATGGTATGTAAGCATGGTAATTTGTTTATATAAATTATTTTAAAAACCAGTGCCTTTGCTTATCGTCGCAGTAGTGGGGATATCGAAGGATCTCATTTATTCAGATATTGGTAAACTGTGTATTTGCTTATAAATATTTTAAATAACTGAAAAAGAGCAGTTAATTTCAATTAATCATAATTGTACATTAATTTTTCTCGTATTTTATGCTAAAGCAATTATTTTCAAGAAATAATTATTGCAAATGACGAAAAAATTACTCGTGTTCATTAATTTGTTTATAACATCATAACAAATTTTCTTCCTACTCCAACACATAAATTATTTCTGTAAAATTATTATACTCATTTAAGACCTGTTTTATTGAATTTGAAAAGCTTTTGAAATAGAAAAAATGTCGCATTGGCTGGAATCATTAATTAGCAGTTGCTCGTTATACCTGAAAGCCTTAGTGTAATTAAAAAACATACGTCAAAATTTGTTGAAATTTGTTGGCACACGTTGGAACGTTTCGAGTTTGATACATATACGGTAGAAAATAGGGCCGCTCGGCCGAAATACAAACTTTTAAATTTTTTAATGATGATTAATATTGAATAATTAATTTCATAGAAAACATATTTATATTTGTGGTTGATTTTGAAACAATCAATTTAGATTACTACATTTTACAAACAGGAAAAAAAAGAACCCAAAAATTAAATTTTTCTATAATTGCTGATACATATTTAAAATATCCTTTTGTACAAAATTTGAATAAAAAAGATTTCTTTCTAGAAATTGAGGTTAAAATTGTTTGGCCTCAATTGAAGAAACTCTTAAAAAATTCATAAGCAAACCCTGCAGATTGGAACTAATCGTGAGTTTAGTTTCTCTATTTAAAAAAATGTATTCAAGATCGAAATGAAACCTACCTTCTTATGAATAATTTTCTGCAACGAAAACAGAGCATGAACAAAATTCACAATTCAAAATTAGATTTCCAAACTACTTCCTTTTCGGCTCATCAGAGACAAATACATAACAAAGGAAAAAACAGGGAGAAAAAGGAAAAAGTCAACCAAAACCAACCTCTCACTTTTTCCTTATAAATCAAAATGCTTCGAGGCCAATTTAGACCTCCTCATCTAGGACTATTCATAGGTAAACTACAGGTCTGAAAAATTAAAAATTATGTTAATTAAAAATTAACATAATGCTTGAAAATAAAAATATACAGACAATAATTAAAAGATAATTTAGTCTAATTCTCCATACCTTCCATAAATAATTCTTTTTACTAGAGTAAGCAAAATAAATTAATTTCTCCTATTAATAACCCTATCCCATACTTTTTCGGAACTTAAAATATCCTTTTTTTAAATTAATAGCTTTGTTACCATCTCTCCTTATAAATAAAATTTCCGTGAATACTCGCTCTCTCCGATTTCTCTCATGATAAAGGATTTTTACTTTATAATATAAATTTTCTGATTTTCTTTCATAATATAAATTGGATGATGTTAAAATCCTTTATCATGAGAGAAATCAGAGAAAGAGAGAATTCATGAAAATGTTATTTATAAAGAGGGAGGGTAACAAAGGTATACATTAAAAAAAGGATATCTCAAGATATAACAAAGTAAGGGATACGGCTATAATGCAATTGGATAAATTAATTTCTTTTGCTTACTAGTAAAATGAATTCTTTATGGAACAGTCATTTTCTCAACAATGATATGAGGAATTAGACTAAATTACCTTTTAATTATTGTCTATGTATTTTTATTTTCAGGTCTTATGTTAATTTTTAATTCTTCATACCTGTAGTTTTCCTATAAATAATCCCTGATGATGTCTAAATTGACCTCGAAACATGTTGGTTCCCTAATAGTATAAAAAAGACGAAGAAAGAATAAGGAAAAAGGGAGACGTTGGTTTTGGTTGGAATTTTTCTTTTTCTCCCTATTTTATCCTTTGTTATGTATTTGTCTCTAATGAGCCGAAAAAGAGGTAGTTTAGAAATCTAATGTCGAATTGTGAATTTTTCTCATGCTCTGTTTTCGTTACAGAAATTGATTCATAAGAAAGTATATTTAATTTCGAGCTTAAATAAAAACATATTTATACTTTTCTGAACAACTTTCCCGTTGGAAGTTTTTTGTTGCTCAAAATTCGTTCGACTCATCATTTGTTGAAACAAAAATATTCATGTTTTATTTACTCTGCCAGCCGTAGAACATCATAAAGAATATTTCCTGTAAATTTCATCGAAAAATTCCTCCCATGTGGAAAAATTTTCTGGCGTTAGCCTGGCCCAGACCGCCGGGTTTCCAGTCTTGACGGTGACCAGGCGGTCTGGACTGGGACTGGCCAAAAGTGTAACATTTTTTCTGACTAGCCCTATGGCAGAATAAGTGGTCAGCCGCTAGGTATAGGCTGGTCAGCCGCTTGGTATGGGCTGGTCACCCGCAAGTTATGGCCTGGTCAGCCGCGTGTTATTATCTGGCCAACCGCCAGTCATTTTAGACGCCCTGTAACTTTTTCTAAATGTGTCAAAAAAAAAATTGCTGATCGAGCTTAAGATTTTTTATGTACGCGGCTCGCTTATCAGCATCAGGTCTGGGCCAGGCCAGACCTTCTAGACCGAACTTACAATTGTTGATCTTGGCTAGCTGATCAGCGCCAAATGTGGACCAGACCAGACGACCAAGGTGATAAGAAAAATGGTCTTGTTTTGATAGTGTGAATTTCTTATTTTCTATCATTTTAGACACCCTGTAACATTTACGAAAAATGTAAAAAAAAGTCCTGACCGAACTGAACATTTTTTTTGTTCTTGGCTCGCTGATCAGCGCCAGGTCTGGGCCAAGCCAGACCTTCCAGACTAAACGGTCTAAATAAGGTCAGACCTGGGCCATACTAGCATCAGACTTGGGCCAGATCAGATTTTCCAGACTAGACAGTCTAGGTAAATCCAGACCTGGGCCAGACCTGTAACCAGACTGCCAGGATATTTTTCCGCACGGGGTGAAATTGGCTGAATTACGGAGACTTAAAGTCAAGAAAATTTGGTGTTCTATAAAACAGAGTTTTCGAGTTTATTTTGAAAATGGAAAAAGCTATAAAAACTTTATCCAGAGAAAAAACAGCACATTTAAATTTCCTATAAGAATATTGTATACTTTTAAAATTAATATTCGAAACTTTTTTGAAAAGTGTCTAGGATCCACCGCTTTTTAGGGAGAAAAATGTATAGGTAGTTATCGAATCCGACGATTCTCTTAATCAAGAGTTCCAATAATTATATATCGCAATCATTACTCTCAATGTAATATAATGTTACGTAACTATTGCGAAAAATGGTCTTTTTCAGGAGCGGATATGACGTCGCATGCAGATAAGTTAAAGATTTGTCGCTTACAATTTTATCAATGTTGCCCATGTCGCTGTCGTTCTTGCGTACTCATTTGCTCTTTGTTAGCCATATCGAGAGTCACTCACGAGGAGAGTACTTGAGAAAATGCAGAAGGCCTCTCATCCCCTTTCTGTCCATCTTTCTATTATTCTCCACTTTTACTCTTTCTCTTATCTTTTTTTTTATATTCTATTACTTTGACCCTTTCTTCTCTACCGAGTGGACAGAGTCATTTTTATTCTTTACCTTTTCAAATTCAAGTCAATGAAAAACGGTACGATAACTAAATTAATTATTCATTAAAAGTATCAATTGATATTGTAACTGTCAAGTAAATTAATTCACTGAGAAATCAGAGACGATTACAGAAATTTCAGTAACATTTTGTCAATGTCAAATGTGACTGGAATTTGAGTGAATATTAATTTCATTCATCGTCAATTTTGGGTTATTGATGGAGAGTGTGATAAACCTACATACGACAAGCCTTCACCCGTCATTTTTTTCTAAAAAGGACATCTCTTCCACCAAGATAGAGGCTTCCACGGGCATCGCTTCCGCCAACTGCAAGACATATCAGGGCATCTCTTCCCCCCATTGCTGTCAAAGGCTCCCATGGGCAAGTCTTTCCCGGGGATCACTTCCCGAGTCAAATATTAAGAACGTGACACTGAGGCCTTAAACGGCAAGCCTTCCTTGGGCATCACTTCCCCAGTAAAATAATAAGTACCCAAAATATTAAGACCATGAGACTGTGGCATCGATAGAGAGGCTTTCCCCGGGCATCACTTCGCCATTCAAATATTAAGACCAAGAGACTATGTCATCACTGAAAAAAATGGTATAGCTGTTGTAGCTAGAAATATATTGCTGGGGAGATATAGCTGAATGTCCAATAAAGTCTAGGTAGGACTGGAAACTAGATAGCTAAGATATACAAACCGTCTATCTCCTGCAGACAGAAAATTTGGGAGATAAATCTATCACCATTTTCTAAACATTCTAGCAGTCATGCTCAAACATCGTATATCCTATAATTGGTTTGCTCGTGACAGCTAAATTTTCTAGGTACTGTACCTATACTTTGCTGCAAGAAAATCTGTTCAATACAGCTAACTATTTAGGAAGACAAAATCCAGCGATACTTTCTAGCTGGGATAGTAAGAATTCTAGGTAATACACCTAGAAATTTTTTTCAGTGATCCATGGGCAAGTCTTCCCCGGGCATCTCTTCCTCAGTAAAATATTAAGACTATGAGATTGTGGCATCGACAAGCAATCCTTCCCCAAGCAAGCCTTTACCGGGAAAGACTTTTCCATTTAAATACAGTAAACTTCCGAATATTTTAAGGTCCTTGACACGTACCCGACCAAATATTTCAAAGCTGGAGGGGGCCCCACCCTTACCGCGATTCGGTAGTTTATCTTTATCCACGACGCTCATTGGCTGCCCCGTTCTTGTATCGATGCGCCGCCAGTGACTATGGTACTTTTTCAAGCGAAAAGCGCGGGTGATTTGAAATTAGTAATAAATGCTATCAATAATAATGCAAATAAAGACACCGGATTTTCCAAAAACTGCTGGCCCATGCAGTTTCTCAGCGCGTAGGGCGAGAGACGGTTGCCGAGTGTGCGAATACTCTGTCGAGTACATATATTGGGCAATATTATGGAAACGGTTCAGGCGAGTGGATATCCGGCTTATTGCGCAGTTGAAAAAGTCGCGGTACGTTAGTCTGCATGCGTGCAATCAGTGTTTTTCAAGTGTCTTTCAAATTTTTTTCTTGGCGTAAGACAATTCGCCAACTAAAAATCAATATTATAGAATCAAAAAACGACGCAAATATTTTGCGGAATAGTGAGTTTTGTGGCATGACGTCGATAGGTGGAAATGTCAGCCGTCAGGGAGGTTAGTACATGGTACTGCAACTGCATACGACTTTTTGGAGAAAATCACCGAAACGTAAAGGTACGTTATAAAGGTCTCGATAGAAATATTTTTGAAGTTTTTTGAGTGTTTCGCGAAATACAATAAACTATACGAAATTTGAGGTGAGAGTACCAATATCGTGAAAAAATACTCAGTTTAAACCAACGAGGGCGCTCTTCGGGCCTCTTTTAGTTTATTGGCCATTCACTGACGCGGAGGAGAGTGTACAGGGACCTTGGTGGAAGATGTCGAAACTGCGCAATTTAAAATAAGTGTGTGCAGCGGGTTTAAAATATGTGATCTTTAAAATAAGTGGTCTTTAAAATAAACGGAAGTTTACTGTATTAAGACCAAGAGACTTTGTCATCCATGGGCAAATCTTCCCCGGGCATCTCTTCCTCATTAAAAATATTAAGACTTTGAGAATGTGGCATCGACAGGCAAGCCTTTCCCGGGCAAGACTTTCCCATTCAAATATTAAGACCAAGAGACTTTGCTATCCATGGGCAAGTCTTCTCCGGGCATCTCTTCCTCAGTAAAATATTAAGACTATGAGACTGTGGCATCGACAGGTACTTTCCCAGACAAGTCTTTCCCGGGCAATACTTTCCTATTCAAATATTAAGACCAAGAGACTATGGCATCCATGGGCAAGTCTTCCCCGGGAATCACTTCTCCAGTGACATAATAAGTACCTGAAACAAGGGTTACCGAAAGGCAAACCTTTCTCGGGCACCACTTAACCAGTCAAATATTAAGAACATGACACTGTGGCTTTAAGGGGCAAGCCATCCCCAGGCATCACTTCCCCGATGAAATAATAAATACCTGAAACAGGGGTTACTGCAAGGGAAGGCTTCCACGGGCATCACTTCCCCCAGTCAAATATTAAGAACATGACACTCCAATCATTATGATCAACAACGAGTTTATTTAAATACTGTGTTCAGAGATAACAAATCATGTTGTTGAAATCGCTCATTTTTTCTCTGTATTAGTTTATATATTATTGAACACAAAAACAAATTATGAAATCGGCTCCGACAGTTTCTTAGAAATTTAATGCAGATATTTTTCTTAAACTTGCGAATCCGTTAAGAATTACTGGCTGTGGACTATTTTTAATAGTAAATATCTACCAAATCCATCCTACTATGCGTCGCGTTGTTGTAAGGATTTTCGGCGTAGCCTTCAAAACCCTGAAAATTTTGTTTTTATATTATTTTTATTAGTTATATGTTTAAATATAGGTTTAAATTTGATACTCTACAAAATTGTAGCCCCAATTTTCACTGTGGATGGTTGTATAGACGTATTATTGAAATATAAGTTAAGTCGTTTGTTTTTCCTTAGAATTTCCATTCTATTTGAAATGACTGTGCTAATAATAATTCATGGAGAACTAGAAAAAATTGTAGGTCTTTTGAGGACTTTTCTAATCTGACACGTTTAAGTGCTCGTGACGAGAGCGACCACGTGTGAAACAGGCCGTGACTACATACCCATACACGACCTCTTCTGTAGGGTCTGGACCTCAAGCAACAATTTCAATAGCAAATTAAATACGAGTAGCCCGTTATCGCTACGTTACCATAGTAATTACGCGACAAAATCCTGATAAACTAAATTCTAAAGTGAACCCCATGCTGGAAATTCTGCGTACTATTTACATATATACACGTGGCTGCCATGAATGAAGGGTAAAAAAGTGTTTTCTTAAACCTTCCTATACACACACAATATCAATCTATTATATATAAATGTAAAAATATCAAATGGCGAGGTTATTTCAATTGGTTTACTTATATATGAGTTAAATGATATTTAATAAACGTTCAGATTTAATTTTCGCCTTGAAGAAGGAACATGGGAAAAAACATGATTACCGAATTAGGGTGGGCGTCTTTCAGCCGGCGTCTTCACATATCTTCAATCTGCAAAGATGAAGATGTCGGGGCTTTAGACGAAAATGTGCAAACAAGATTGCTTCCGAGAAAACTCTCTTCATCTTTCGACCCTTTTTTTTGGCTATTATCGCAAATCACTGTGGCCAAATGTCAATTATATTCTGGCCTGTGAGCTTAAGTGGCCCTTGGTTCTACTATTTGCAATGACCTGGAATATACGATATATAGGAAATATTCAAAAAATTTTTATTTTAACTGCAAAACTTGCTCATTGTCTAATTCAAAGATATGCGTTATATTTTTTTCAACTTTATCCATTTCAATTTTAGTCGTAAATTTCAATTGCTCGAATTCATTTTAAATCGGGCAGGCGGAGCATGCTGAATTCGCAGAATCGTTTGGGGACAAAATATGTTCTTTTTTAAGAGGTTTTAGTGGACCCGTATTTTACCGATTAGACCAGGCCCGGCAGATAATATGGGTATAGTGGGTAGTAATGCCCACTCGGAATTTTCCGAGTGGGTAAAATACCCACTCGGAATTTCACGGCATTTTTGGGAAAATGAATCACAACTCACTCGAAACAGATGATGGATAATCGAATAGCGTTGTTGAAAACATTCAGCGCGCTGAAAGCACTGGCAAGACAGGGCTTGCCCATAAGAGGAGATCAGAATGACGAGAATTCCAATTTTATGACGTTTTTAAAGGCTCGTGCTGAAGATGTGGTCGAACTGAAAACCTGGCTGCAAAGGGATGGTCATAGATGGCTTCATCATGAAAGCAAAATGTAATTCTCGAATTGATGGCCACTACGGTTTTGTTGGAAATCATGGATGAGATAAGAAGCGCCAAATATTTTTCAATTTCATTGGATGAAACATTGGATGTGTCTCGAATCGAACAAGTCTCTGTTTGCCTCAGAATCGTTTCCGAAAAATTAAGAGCAAAAGAATATTTTTTTGGATTTTTCTCAACCCCTAACACGAGAGCAAAACCCTTATTGTACATGGTTAATGACATTCTAGCCAAATATAACTTGTCCCTTTCGAA
>CAKNWT010103460.1:918-14543 GCA_932066315.1 Andricus coriarius | reverse complement strand
ACTATTTTCCAACCGAGCAATTCACGCCTACCCCGAAAGGGAAACGGCTTAATGGTATAATAATAAGATGAAATTCCCACGTATTATGTGCGGGAAAACACTGACGGACAAAGTGAGTAGTGAGATAATTCTCAAAGAATGTGGTATAGAGGAGGCACTAGTTGTCATATGCGGAAGATATTCGTTAAGATAGTTTCGTCACGTTGAGCGAATGAAAGATGAACGACTAACGAAACAAGTGTATCAAGGTAAAATAAATGTCAGTGGGCCCAGAGGCAGACCGCGGCAAGAATGGTTAAAATGTGTCAATTATATTTCTAATGTACTCTTATAACAAAAGTTTATTACAAATTTTTAGATCTTTTTCTGTTAAACAACTTTTGTCTTCATTTTTTTTCGTCTCATGTCATTTTTGCAAAGATTTCGTTTTTTTATTGTTAATCTTATTTTTTACGAATACAACAAAAACTACGCGTCCTATCAAAAAGTGATTCATAACATATTTGTAGATCTATTTTGGGTTCACAATTTTGCTACATTCATCTTTTGTTGTATCTTGCATAGTTTGACCGCAAAATGAAATTTTTTATTTTTCATTATTTTTTGTGCGATCGAAATTTGAATATTCAAGCTTAACCTTCAGTTTAGGACACTAAAGAAGTATACGAAAGGCCAACCCAATCTGTCAATTAGTTCGAAAGTTATCGTACTAACAGAATAAAATTCTGCAGACACAATCAAAGACACGGGGAGAGGCACAGCCAGACACACAGAAGACACACGCATTCGCGAAACCCTGTTTTTCTGGTTCAGAATGTCTCAAGACGTGGATTTTGACAAAAATGAGGGGGTCACATTTTATACAAATCTAATACCTTTTCTGATGAGAATGTACAAATTGTTTATGTGCTACAAGTAAAGAACTAAACGCATTCTACTTTCGGAAAATTTAGTTAGGGACTTGTGATCGAGTGTCATTTTCGCATATTTAAAAGATTTTTCTTTCCAGGTAAATTTTGAATAAATACTTTACAAGGTACATATGATAGAATGTGTCACGTATTATCAGATTCTATCATTAAAATTGTTTTTTTAGGTGAATCGAGAGGCGAATGGAAGACCGTAGTTTTCTCGGGACAGGATATTGTTGATGTTCATTTATATACTATATGATCGGTGACATAAATATCAAAAAAAATTTGCAAATAAAGTTTTGAAAGCGTTTTTTATCGACTTAACCAAAATACAGAAAATAACCACCTTATACATACATAAATATTATTAGTATCGAAACTTCCTAACGAAACTGAACCAAACACTCCCTAAAAGAAGATTTGACACTTATTGAGTTAAAAACAATAACAAATCTTTCGTATTTTCTTTCAGGGAAAGAGAAACGGTACTCGCAGATAACAATTTGTATTTACTGTAAAAAAAATATAGTATTGTTATTCCTGCAAGAGGAAACGAAATTATTGAATACTGGATTGGAAATCGGAGGTAATAGAAGAATCGTTTCTATCTCCAAGTCTCTGGTATTCCATAAATACGTAAAGATTAATACGTGGTCACAAATCTCGAACGTTCGTAGTTTATTGTCTGATATAAGTGCGGGGTAACCATAGGGTATGTAATAAAACTGGAGAATTCATGGGGTCGCTGGGCGCGTATCGTTTGTTCTGACCGAATCGAATGTGACAGACTGCTGGCAATATTGTGCATTCCTAAGTTTAGTAATGTGCGGTATCCATTCTATTGTCAGAATGTGCGAACCCAAGTCATGCTTAACACAAATATTTTCACGCTTTTCCACAAACACCGAAAATTATTTCAGAAAACATTCCTATCTTTATATGTCTCATATTACTATTCATAACACGGCAATATCGATAAGGAAGATTTCAAACTTCAATAATTAATTTACAGCAAAGCTCTTATTCTGGAAAATGTTTATTTTCGAGAATATTCATGACTAATCTCTCTTATTAGAAATTTATGACAATTCTAAGTTGCTATAATTGAAAAATTCACTTTAATTCATATATGAATTCAAACAAATCCGTTTCGTTATGAATTTGGTTAATTTACTCAAACTCTAATAATGTTGTGAGTGTTTAAAGTTCAATTTATGGCAGTGCCTATTAGGATTAGTGCCGTCCAAAATTTTCGTTCATACAGTTTTATATTCTTACACCCCCCCCCCGGGCTAAATTTTTTCGGACAAAAAAAATAAATACGCGTTTTTTGTTGAAAAAAGTGATATTTAGAGGTTGCGCAAACCCGGTGAAGTTTAATACATATTTCTCATTGAAAAAAATAATTTTTTATAAATATTTTAAAAAATCGTCAATATTAGGCATATTGAGTTGTTTCTCAGCATTTCTCTTTACAATTAGCCATAGCATACAAGTCAAAATTTCTTTTAAAATTTAATTCCCATAGGCCTGTTTACTATAGTCCCAGAAACACCCATAAGTGACAAATTGGGTTTGCGAGTTTTTGGCGCTACTTTTAATTTTTTTTGGTCTATTTTATGGTTTGTCATACATAGAATATTACTTCCTTCTGATAATAAAATATTTTAAAGAATTTTTCAAACAATTTAATATTTATTATTGTTTATAAGTATCTCCTCTTAGAGCAATGCTAGAAAAGTTGCATTTCCTTCTGAAATTTTCAACCTTTCTTTGGCTTTTGAGTTATTAGTAAATAATAAATAAACATCTAAGAGAATGATTTAAGAAAAAATAGTATTACATTTCTTTCGGAATGAGGTATTCTTACCCGTTTGCTAATGTTTTAAAAATATTAATTAAAAAAAGGCTATGTTATATTAGAGAATAAAAACAAAGGATGGAATAATTAGGAGTAGGTGGAAGGGGTGGGTCAGTAAATAACGTGTACAAATTTTGTTTTGAAATACAACACGAAGTTTATTGCAGAGCCTAAAACAAAAATTTTGAACTGCACAATTTTTACTATCAGCTCCCCCTTTCCTATATCAGGAAGAAAATAAGTAGTAATCGATGGTAGTATACATATACACAAAATTAAATAAAAGGTCTCAAACAAATACTTATTTGCTATAAAATCTAGTGCGAAATTAGAGGTGCATGAATAATTTTTAAGTTTTAATGTGTATTTATTATTTGTTCATAACTAAAAAGTCAAAGAAAAGTAGAATTTCTTTTAGAAAAAACCGCAACTTTTTAGCTTTATTCTAAAAGAAGATCATTATAAATAATGAAACATTGTTTAAGGAATTATTTTTATTAACTTTATTTAACTATTGTCTCGCTCTAAGTGAAAAGTTAAAAAATTCAGAAGAAACAATACTAAAATGTATAAAAACTTTTTTGTGACACCTGCGATTATCAGTAAAGAAAATTTTATGCATTACAATCAATTTTTACCAAAACAAGCCGCGAAAAAAAGAAAAATATATGCATATATATTTATAATATATATTTTTTATGGGCAACGGGCCTTAAAAGATTGAAAATTGGTTTAAAACTTTATAAACTGTTTATAAATGTTTAATTTATGACAATTTTTTGTAACTAAATACAATTAAAATAATAAGGCAGAAAAATTTTAGTGAAAAATAATGTTTATCTACAAAAAAATGATACATAGGATTACTTGCTTAAATAAATTTTTCATAACCATTTTAAATATAATCTGTATGTTCTTCAAATCAGTCTTCATTAATTTTGATTAACAGCGAATTCATTTTAGTAATTTGTTCAGAGACAAAAAAATCGTATTCTTGAGATGGCTAATTTTGTGAAACGTCTCCAGCCATACGAACTGAGTGCCTGGCCGTGAGCGCATACTTATAAAATTTAATCAAAATCTAAAAGTTGAAAAAAAATCGAGAAAAGCCATGGCAACATGAATTTTATAGGTCGAAAAATCCGAAAAGCCGTTCTCCGCGAAAACGACTTAAGTCAACTTAAGTTTTGTGTGCAGAAAACGGCTCAGATAAATAATTATGATATTTGTTTATCAGTAATAAATTGCTAAATACTACAGATAGAAATCGAAGAAAAAAAACTGTACAATAGAATAATATATAATATTTGTCTTTGAAAGACAGAAGATTGAAGACGAGACTAGAAAACATTTAAAATTTGAATAGAAAATTACCATATTCAACAGTATCTGACTCCATTAATTAAATAAATTGAATGTTTGGGTCATATTTTTTAAAATGGGCATTATGATGAGGATGCTGAACATTAGTTAGAATTATTATAATATATATATTTGAAGTTAAATTTTTTTTCTGGATCAAGAACTTTTTCAAATATTTTTTTGACGACAAAAAAGTAAATTTTATTCAGGTAGGTGGCGCCACGACGTCACGACTAATAATGAATTTCCTCGCGGAGTCTCGAAGATGAGATTTCTCTCTTGGGGCTGTCATCACGCGAGCGGGCTCTGATTTACTGCTAGTTTACTCACCCACGAAGCGTCCGTCTAATTACGGGGTCCGTGGTTCGGAAGAAAATATTCCCTGGCCCTCGGCGTTTCCCTGCCACTATCACCCACCTTGATGAACGAGATGTATACCACCGTAAATGTCTAATACATCCTTCACTGAGTTATCACTTACGCAGATTTCCACTGTCAAACTGATTATCCTGATTTTTGGGTAAAATTAGTACTTCTGATAATAAAATTAACAAAGGAAAAGATAAATAAGTTTCTGTCCTTTAGATAGCAATAAGATATGATGAAAATAGGTGATGATTTGTAAATCAAGGAATAAAGTTCCTCCAAACATTCAGCAAAACATGTTATCATTAACTAAAGATTCTCATTTATCCCCCAACATTTTCCAAACTAACTATTCGAACATTTTTAGAATAATCAACTGAATTCCTGGTTTGTAGCTTATTCTGTACGTAGCCTATTACACTGAGAATTAAGTCGTTCAAATCTACCCCTCCAATACTTTCTCTCCCCTACTCGCCCTACTCCCCCTTCCCACACTTTCCCTACTTCTCTTTCTTTCCTCTACTTCTTCCACTCCCCTTACGTACCCAACTTCCCCTCCCATCATTTCCCCTTCCCTGAGACCTTTTATATCACTTCCCTCTCTTCCCCATCCTTCCCCTCTCCACACTTCTCCTACCCCCCCTCCCGCATATCCTCACTGCAATTACTTGCCCCTCCCATGCTTCCCCAGTCCTCTTCTTATCACTTCTTCTCACACCCCTATTTCTCATTCTTTCACTTTCACTCCTTTAATTCATGTCACATCACCTTCCCCTACTTAACCTATCTTCACTGTCCCTACTAACCCTATCCTCACTTTCCCTACTACCCCATCCTCACTTCCCCTCCCAGGAAAAAAGGATGACGAACATCATATTATTTCGATAAATTTAAATTAAAAATTTAAAGCTTTTTCGGGTTTTAATCGTGTGCAAAACTACGAGCTTGCCGACGTTTCATGAACATTGCAGTTCACTTCTTCAGGGCTGACCTGAAACTGAAGTTTCAGGTTATGTTGTTCTTACATATATTCTCTACGATGCTTGTGATTGGCTAGAGCGCCCCATGTTAGGGACTTATTTCATTCATTCTATGAAAAAAAATCCTCTCTACCTCCGCTGGGATTCGAACGCAGGTCTTGAGATTTTTGCAGTTCTGTTGCTCTTACCCACTAAGGTACGGAGATAAAGAAATTCTTCTTTTCACAAACCGAATAAAAGATAGAATGAAGATTCGTATAAAAATAAGGAATTTCGTAGATTTTTTAAATTATTAATAATGTTTTATGAATTTTGAGATCAACTGTAAAGTGCGTGTATTCACTTTTTATGTTACGTTTTTCAAAACTGTAGAGCATTTGAAAATTTAAACTTGAGGCTTTACTATAATTATATATAAAAGACATTCAAAATTTCCAAGCATGATGTTTCAGGTTAGAAACACTCATATTACAAAGTCTCAAAAACGAAATTGTTGTATTTTTTCAAAAAAAAAAAAAAAAATGAATTAAGAAATCAATTTGGCAGGTTGTTTTAAATAATGAGAAAAATACATTACATGTATAGAATTTTCTATGCGCAAAATTGATAACAAAATGTTTGCGGATTTTTTCAAGGTAGGTATACTTATGTTTTCCATGTAAATTCACGTATACCTATCTTTTATTTTACTTCGATTCAAAACATTTCCAAAGCAACTTTATCCACTTAATAATCACCGGCAACAAAAATTACACGTTTCTTACTTTCTGTATGGTTTTTGACTTAAACTGAAAAAATCTGTTGTCACCTTTTCGTTGGTTACTTCAATGAAAATTCAATTATTTCTAACCAAAAATTGAGTGCCGATTATACATTTCTACTAATTTTAGTTTATTTAACAAAATTTTTGTTAAAAATCGTGGAACAACCAGAAATTGTTAAACTTTATAAAATCTAAATATCCTTTTAAAAATCTGCTGCAATTTCTTGGTTACACCAATTATATAAAACATTTCTTGATACATTGCAATAAATCCCCAATGCGTGATACGTATTTAGTGAATGATCCCTAATGCTCTACTATCACAGACTGACAGCAAAAACCTTATGGATTCAACCACAAACTTGACTGATAAGAAAAATCTCAACGCTCGAAAACCCAGGACCCTTTGAAAATGAAAAGGTATTTCTTCTTTCTCAAGGAACTGAACCAATTTCTGTCGTAAGTGCCACTTTATTGTCACAACAGAGCCGAGTTTTGAGAATACCTATCCTGTCCCTTTCTACTTAACCAAATTTGAAGGATTCGTGGGATTGAGTGCCCCAGGAGTTCTGTAGTGGTCGCGTGGGCGTAGTAGTTCGTGCGAAGCCCTCCGGAGCAGAACCGGCGATTATGCTGTCGACACTCTCCTCGTCGAGGAAAGGAGGAGGACGGACGAGTATATGCGAAGAACGTGCGCGCATGCTGCCGCATAATTCGACCGCCATTGCGCCATTGAGGCCCGTGTCTTCTTCTCGCGTGTATACACATCCTGCTGGCCTACCACCTTCTTGGTGCGTTAAAATCATTTCTGCATGTACGCGGCTCTGAGAGTAAGTGTGGCTAGCTAGGGGCGTGGCGGCTCCCTGGTGGTCTTCCACTGGCGTAGGATCGTCGATACCTTTCACCTCGATTTTGTCCGGTTCCCTCATCATTTTCTACAAGAGACAACAATTTCATCAAATTAGTATTTTTGCTATGTCTTCAATGTAGATTACAAGTTTATAGAGTCCTCAGTTGGTTGTCCGGGATCAAAAAGAACAAATCCTTTAAGATTCGTTGATGATTCTTTCGGTTGACTTTAGATTGACGATGGCAGATCAGATAAGTTGTAGATGGTGGAAGTTGGAATAAAAGCTACAGATGGCTTTAGATTCATTGATGACGATTTAGATGAGATAGATTTCCTAGAATATAGGGGAGTGTGGGGCATGGTGTCCGTGTGGGGCATGGTGCCAATTACAAAAAAGGCCCACGTTTGTGGAGTTCCATATTAGTTTTTTGCATAAAATGACTTTCTGTGTTTGGAGAAATAGTGTTGTGATGAAATTTTTGCTGTACAATACGTGTCAGAAGAGTTATTATGAAAAAAAAAGTTTTGACGGAAACAGATAGAAAAGTCTTTGGCAGAAATAAAGCACTAACAGCATATTTTGAAATACTTGAAGCATGAAAATATTAGATTATAATAGGTGAATTATTTCTTTAAACTTCTGGTATCATAAATTGTTTTTATAAACGTTCTGAATGTATTAAAATTAATTAAATCTTGAGACATGACATGCGGGGCATGCTGTCTGCAAAATTTTGTGGAGATATGGTATAACAGTGCTTGATAATAGGTTGGTAATTTGATCGATAATGTAGAAAAACTAAGAAATTTATTTATATCCTGTCTTATAAAATTCGAGGTTGTTAATAATAAAGTTATACAGATAATGAAAGATATATTGTCATGTGAAATTCGTGATTATAACCTACAAATATAAAAATAGCCGTTATATAGGTTATAAATGTATTTACATTCCTAATTATAATTTTCTATTAAAATATACTTGAAGGGATTCTCTTTACTTCACCGCTCAATTTCATGTTTTATTCCTGTGAAAGAGACCAGCATCTAAAATTTAAGGTTATAACCTAAAAAGACTAAAACTTATTGTTATGACGTTTTTCCCATTCCTAATTATAATTTCCCATAACGAACACACTTCAAGCAATTCTCTTTATTTATTAACGTGGTCCTCATTACATGGGTTGAACAATAACTCAATAAACAGGATTTCGAATGTTATTGATCAAGGCCTGTTTTGAATTTTCGCGCCTTTGGTACCTTTCTGTTAAAGACAAATGCAGATCTTTATACGCTGAATAGAATTTTGAAGGAGCAAGATGTTATTATACTTCAAAGAATTATTATATTGTACGTTTTTTATTCTGCAACGTTCATATTCATGAAATAAATCGGCAGTAATATGACGGACACCATGCCCCATGATATGGGGTACGCTGATCAAAATGCGAGACAAACTAATTTATTCAATATCAAATAATGACGTTACCACGTTACGTTGTTAAAAAATGGATTTAAGTAATGACATAAGTAACCTGATAATGTGAGCTTCTCACCAAAAAATACTGACCTCAAAATCACATTTCATTTATAATTTAAAGGGCATTTCATTCAAAGCCTGACACCATACCCCACTCTCCCCTACAGATGGTTGTTGACGTATCAGTATACACTTAAAGTAAATTTAGTTTAAATAATTTTTATTTTGCGACCTGCCTACACGCGTTATATAGGATCTACTATAGTACATATATACCATATTTTTATTGTCAATATGTATTCCTTCTTTCTTTTCGTCACAATATGTCGACGATAATCGTTGTTTATATTAGCCCCCGAGAAGTTAACAACTCGTGAAGTCAGGTAACCTTCGCTGAAGTCACTGGCGTGAAGTCACTTGCATTCACATGAAGTCACTGAAATCGATTGAAGTTAGTGTACAATCCATTAATCGAGTTGTGAACCCCTCTTTAACCCGACTTTAGGGCTATCAGTCTGGAAAGAAGATTTAACGATTAAAGATAATATTCTTGTTTTTGGATTCAAATAAATGTTATATTCTCTTTTGATCCAGATAAATTAGGTATACGAAACCCTTATAATATGAATATGGGGAAAGCACAAATATTAAACTTCATTATTAACCCTCAGAATTGGTGTTCCTAGTAGATTTTTTAAATAGTGGTTGAGAATCTTTTAAATATTTATAGGGATAAATTCAGATTCATATTTAATCACAGATTGCATCAAGATTAGGAAAACTATTAATGAAGATTTGTTGTTTATGCTCATGTTTTTGATATACACAGGAAGTACCGATGTTGATTCAGATAAGTTAGTATTGAAATTCTTTCAAATATTTAGGGTGTAGTTCAAATCCATATCCAATTACAGATTGAAGCAAAATTGAAGACACATAAATCCAGTTTTGTTGTTTATTATGATTTCAAATGGATGATGGTGAGTGAACCAATTCCAGATGATGGTATAGTTGAATGTAGATCTGATTGGATTGAAAAGTGGAGACGGTGCTTCGAGGATCCTATATGATGATTTAGATGATGGTTTTAAACAAAACAGTAGTTTATGTTTCATGAAATGTTTAGGGAATATTTTAGACATGTCAAGATCAGAGCGTAACAAGCGATTAAGTACTAGGGATGAGGAAGTATCGACTTGGAAATACTTTAGATTCAAAGTCTACTATATGTTGCAACCATAATATAAGGAAAAAAATATTCTGATTTCTTGTGTCTACCATCTCAGCCAGTTGAAATTTTTGAATTCATCATCCCAGATTTATTGTCGGCGAGAAGCACTTCATATATCATATAGTTCCCTCAAAAATGGTTCAGTAGTGGTTTATATAAACACTAAAATCATCAGATGATGTTTCAAGATTGCTCCTGATGGGTTTTAGATAAATGATGATGGACCAGAGGAGTTTTAGATGATTTTCCACTTAGACAAAAAAAGTAAGGATTGTTTCGCATTCGTAATTGTAGTTGAGTTGGTTGGAAATATTTTGGTTTGGTGATTTTAGAAAAATGCTGGTAAATCAGGTAAATGATGGTTCAATCATTATATATGGCAATTAGATTGGACGGGGAAAACTGGATGTTCAAATATAGAAATTTAAAGCATAAAATTTTACCGCGGAATATACAGATATTAAAGCGTAACACCTGCTATCTTTTTGAGATATTTGGTGTAAAAATATTTTTCTGTTTAACTGAAACATCCAACATGTTAAAAGTCGTTGCTTCAGTGCAGGAAAACGCCTCACTTCTATTGGCCATTTGATGAAACATATAGCACATATATCATGTACATGATTGACTTAGTGTGCGCGAGTGTAGTGCTTGAAATCTCATCCCGAAAACTTTTTTGGGCTATGGTTTCGGTCACAGGGTATTAATAATAATGCTGTAAACTGTTTGTATAGAGTAAAATCATTGATAAAAGTGCTGTTTCCTCTCCAAAAAAACCTTAGAGGTAAGAAAGTACTGCGCTGCACACTTGTATATATTTTTTAATATCCACAGAAAGTAAGTTTTAACGTCTAGATAGGTGTTTTATAGTTAAACATACAATACGTTAACCATAAATATCTAGATGTTAAGTGTGAACATCTATTTTTCTCCGTGTGGTTTTTATCAGAACGAGAGTGAATCAAATCAGTTCCACTTGATGGCAGAGTAGGAAAATGGAGTTGTTGTTTATAAATTATGTTCATTCACATGAACCAGGGTCTATAGATAGGGCTTGAATTCCGTTGAAGATGCATGAATGGTGGTTTTGACAGATTTTGGAAGGTTGTTGGTGAATATGATGAATTTTACTTGATGTCTCAACTTGATGCAGTAGTTGAGATTCAATTAGAGCAGAATATGCATCAGATCAATTTATGGAAACTGATTGCAGCTGCCGTAAATTAAAATGAATCATCACTTGTTGGTTATCATCTAATCTGTTTGGTTGGTGCACCTTTCAAGAAGTTAGCTCACCATCCTAGTTTCATCTTCCTTGCAAACCAGTTTGGTTCTTGCTCCCTGAAAAATAATCCATTTCTATTTATATGATACAATCTATCGTAATTAAGTATTTATCTAGATTTTCAGTTAAACCAAAGATGATTACGCCAATGGGCAGGTAACTACCGCGTAACGAGCCCACTCGCGCGCTCGCCCCTTTCTTCCACGTCCTCCTAAGCGTCTGGTCACGAACGCCGGACCTCACATCGTCACGTAAGATATTCTCCCCACCTTAAAATCCTCGGGATTTCATTTTCGCGTACAATTTAAACAGTAACACCATATAATGTGGATTATAAACTTTGAAGGCTCCTGTTATTGGAATGACTTTTCCTCTAGGTCCTAATCTAATAAACTTCTTCTGAACAGGGACATGTAACTGTTTTTAAGAATATAGACCACATACGTAGATATATCATGTTTTGTTAATATCTCAAACCCAGGTGTACAATGTAATAATAGAGGGACACAAAGCCATGAAATTAAGCGTGTAATACTAAATTCCACAAATTACATCAGAAGACTTCCTATAAATGATTTAATAGACTAATCTCATAATAGATTCGGTGATTAGTGACGCGTTACCCAAACACTTCACAGATTTCGACGATATTAATCATGGCGCTTGACCACCCAATTTTTCCATTAAATTCTAAAATACGACTGTCGCCTTCTAGCCCTATTCCCCTTTCTTCTCGACACAGGCAGATAAAATGTTCGATTAATTAGCATATTTATGTCGATTAACGATACATCATTTTGTCAGCGGTTATTATTTTTTACCTGATTTCAACAACTTCAGCGAAACATTCAGGGATACCGAAATGATAAAAGAAGCCGAAAGGCACTTTAGTATAAATAGTCGTGTAATAATTAAAAATAAAACTTATTGATCACCATGGAACGAGGTGTTGAACCGGTCTTGATTTTTTAATTTGACAGAGGCAGATAATGATTCATCGTAAATATGATGATTGTGGGAACTGGGTAAGTTTGGGAATTTTGTTGGTATTTTAGTTTCATGCTATTTCTTTGGCTCTTTTGTGATTCTAATTGAATAATGAATCATAAGTGAAATGATTGTAATAAATTATTATCATTTATAGAATGCCTCATGTAATACAAAAACGTTTTAACTTCTTGATTTGATAATTCTGTGCATGCTGCATTTATCATTTCCACCAATTATCTTTGTTCATAACCCACTACAGATGGTGGACTGAGCAAAGGCGTACATTCCTTTACAGTAGCCAATCAGCAATTATTTTACGACCCCGGGAAGAATTGGCGATGAGTTTTTTTTTACGGGTGCAGGGTTTCTTCGACGCGTCTAAAAGCCGTGGATGGCTCATAACGATTTCATTGGTGGTCGGAAAGACGAGCGTAGAAAAAAGATAATGACGTCCGCGAGCTGCCGAGTGCGGACTAACAAGCGGATATCGTGGCTGAATGCGAGCCACGCGATCTGGATTGTAAAACGTTTAGAAAAGAATCTACCTTTGGCACTGTACCCGAACGGAAGCGACTTTCGTCCTCAGCACCTCAATCCTCGTTTCGAATTGGCAACAAATGAGAGCTTGAGGACTGATATAGTAAGGGCCTTAAACGTTAAATCTCATTGAAAAATCGAATATGTGAATAGCAAAGCAAGTGTGAGAGTGAATGGACAGCTGAGTGACTGGTTCGATATTAGGCAACACTGAAAAAACTGAGGTTTCCATTAGAACCAATTTTTGGTTCCAAAGGAGCGTTAGGAAAAAGGAACGCCTTTTGCTGAAAAGGACCCCAAAATGATGAATTAGTTCCAAAGGAGACTCTATTTGGACCTCTGAAGAAACCCAATTTTAATAGAGTCTATTTCCAAATAACCTATCTATCGCTTTGCCCACTTCGACATTTGATCTAATTAATAACACAGCTTTTACCTTAAAGTACACATGTAATCGAACTCGGATGGACTTAATTTAATAAAGAGAATTAAAGTACAAAATATTATCAGAATCAGAATAGATATAATGACTTGATAAATATCATTTGTTCTGTTCAAGGTCTCTAAAGGAACTCTTTTGGGTTTCTACAGGTTTCTATTGGAGCTCAAGTTCTAAAAAACACCAACTTTTATTTAAGCCACAACTTCATTGAAACCCCAGTTTTTTCTGGAAGGTGTTAGACAAGGCTGCGTTATGTCATTTTAGCTGTTTATTATATTTATGGATAAGTGTCTAAGAATGACCCTCTTCGACAAAGAAGGTGTGGATCTCGGGACCCCAAAGTTGCGTGGATTAGAGTTTGCAGATAAGGTTGTGATGGCAGAGTCAATCAAAGGCTTGCAGCGAACGCTGATCAGACTGAATACCAGCATGAAGAAAATGGGTCCTAAAATTAACGTAAATAAAACAAAAAATATGGTATTCGAAGGAAAGGGTGAGAAAAGAGTATGCAACATTGCCTTGAACTATGAGAGAATAGAATAAGTTGTACAAGATAGTAGGTGT
>CAKNWT010103450.1:1282-13276 GCA_932066315.1 Andricus coriarius | reverse complement strand
AATGGTTCATTACGTTATAAAAAAATCAATGAAAAAAAGTTATTTTTTGGGAATGGCAATGTTTAGTTCATTCAGATGCAGGGTTTTTGTATAAAATGTGAGAGAATTTAATGTTTTATTACCAATGATTGCAAATACATGCTATTTCTCGACTATTTAAATAATTGGTGTAAAGAAATGCACAGTTTGAATATTTTTCAATAATTAGGCTCATTTTTACGGAATTAATTATGAATCTCCTTTCGACGATTCTTTGCTTTGAAACTTAAAAAATTTACTAGAATTTTATAATCAAATTAGGAGTTTAATTTTTTTTCAAACGATACGCTCAATTTTCTTTACATAATCAGCTAAGAATGCCTTTGTGCTGTTGTCTAGTGTAATAATTTGGAAATTATCAAGAATTGTTAATTACTTCAACAATTTTCATAATTAAATTAAGATTTTGACTCTTCGTCAATGAATACGATCAATTGCTGATGATGACTTTTTGCTACAATTGTTCGCAAATTGCCAACAATTATTAATTACTTAAACAAAATGCATAGAAAATTTCAGATTTTGCCTATTTTTCAACAAATACGATCAATTTTTGTTTATGAAATCGACTAATAATTTCCATCCGATGACTTTTTGCTATGATACTTTCCAGATTGACAATAACGAATATTTATTTTAACAATTTTGGTAAAAAACAAAAGTGCAATGGCAAAGAGTCATCGGAAGAACATTCTTAGGCGATTCCGTAAACGAATATTACGCGTATTCGTTAAAAAATAGTGAAACTCTCCAATTGCTCATGAATATTGTTCAGATAATTAACAGTTGTAAATTTGGAAAGTATCATAGGGGCCATCCATACACCACGTGGACAATTTCTCACCACTTTTTCACCCCCTCACCACCATCCCTCGTGGAAAACCGTGGAATTTTAAGGACACCCCCGCCCCCTTCTCTATTCGCGGTGACATATTTTATGAAAATATTGATATTCTTGGTCTTCAAAAGCAAGGAGACTAAAAGGAGCGATAAATTGGCTCAATATTTGGATTTACTTGAGAACGTGGGCATAAACAAGGTTTGAAGTTCAAACAAAAAGTCGTGAAAATATTCTGAGGAGTGTTCTGCGTAGAACGATGCGCAAGCGCAATATGAAAAATTCGAGTGTACCTGGAGTATACCTTGTCTCATTTCAGTATATTTTTCGCAGATTTAGTATGTTCCCATAGCGAAAATTCAACGCAAAAATATCCTTAGTTATTTCCGTAAAAAATTTGAGCCTGTTCGTTGATTGCGTACAAAATTGAGCCTATTTTTTGTAAATAGCCAAACTCTGCATTTGTTTATAAAAACTTGCTTAAATAATGAATAATTCTGGTAAATTTGCAAAGTATCATATTGTAAAAAAATGTTCCTATTCGTTGAAAAATATCCAAACTGTGAATTTGTTCATACATTTATACATTTATACAAAAAAATCTGTATTTTAATGAGCTTAACAGTGCCCATTCCGATTTGTCCACAGAAACTTTTCTGCCTCACCATGCGACGGCTTCCATCTTCCCTGATTAAAAATTAATCTATTTGGAACGCTTTTAAAATGCATTTTTTCAAATTTCTCACCATAATAACAACGTTTGATTCTAATCTCTTTTGAATTAAAACTTTGAATCAAGAATATTTCCAATTACACTTTTTCCATTTCTAAAGTTTAATTGTAAAAATTTGATGATTTGTGCGATGTATTAAATATAGTGGACTTTGAAATTCTTTTCTTTAGTGATTTAGATTTTGGATTGTTTATACAATTATTAAAGCTAAAATTTAACGTACTTCATTTGATACTTTCTAATTTCAAGTTAATACTATACATGTTAAACAAATTTTAGGGCCAGTTCCACCAACCTCGGTTAAATCATTGGTTAACTGACGGCCAGACAAAATGAACGCTATACGCCATATTTAACCGTCGATTATCGGTTTAACCGAGGATCAACTTTTTAACCGAGGTTGGTGAAACCGGCCCTAAGAGGTATAGGCTATAGCTTATAATGAAAATTTAGGAAGATTTTATATTATTATATTCCAATGAGAAATTATTCAACTTTTAAGGTCTCTTAGCTTTATTTTTAATCACTTTCACTTAAAACAATACAAATGTAATCGACTTAATTTGAAATTACGTAAATATACGTTCAATTAGTTACGATTTAGAATAAAAAATTCTTCAAATTTAAACGCTTCTTGTATGAATTTCTTGAATTTTGAACATTTCAGAGTTAAAATTGTTCAATTTTTAACGCGCAAAATATACAATTTTCCACTATTTAGCAGCCCGAGAAAAACAAGATTGTATTTTTATGTATGATTTTTCCTCAACTCGACTAGACAAAAGCCGAAAGCATACGGATCTACCGAACTTTAAAAAAGTCGTTACATTTTAACTGATCGAAATATTTTTGCGGTGTAGTTTCGAATAAAAATTGTCTGTTAATAGCTTTTTGCTTCGGAACTGATATCCATAGTTTCATTTTCAGATTTCGAATGTCATCCTTAGAGAAATATCAGGAAGTTGAAAGGGCGTGAGAAAACACGCTTCTTTACACATGCTGTTCTCTGTTACCCGACTTTGACTTTGCGCTTTGGTGTCGGTCGGATCAGAGTCTCTATGGGGGAAAGAGAGCAGACTGCGGAAACCGAAGAATTTCCCAGACAACTTTTGCTGCATGAGATTCTCTATTTTTCTTCTTGCAGAGAAAACCGCGTCCCCGAGCGTTCACTACCCCGAGAAACTACAAGCTTTTTTAGTTTAAAATTGGATAAGAACGCTGCAGAAAGTTGACAACTACATCAAGAGTCGTGAATGAAGTTGTAATTGACAATGTAGTAGTCAACATAGATGCAAACTGTTTGCAGCGTTTTTATACAATTGTTATAGGAAAAGACCGTAAAGATTTTATGTGCACAGATGTCACTCATACGAAGCCCGGTTGCAGGATGAATTCTTTCGATAAATTATTGACTTTCCACCATTCTTGCGAGAGTGTTACCATCAAGCTACATTAAATTTGATTTCATATGAGATATTCTCTTTTTCCATCTAGTATTTTATTTCGAACTCGCTCAAACACTGACGAGTACTGTGCAGATTGAAAAAACAGATAAATGAAACCAGTTTATATACATTTGAAGCATAATTTTCTTAGATACACCCTTTCAATTTTTTACATTTATGATCATCTCCATACGGGCCTATTAAAATATGTCGTCAAATTGTCATACGAAATTGACGTACATTATTTGACACATATTTCGGCTAACATAAAATGGTTCACACTAATTAACGGATGTCGTACTAAACATGACTTTATTCCACTTATCGACCCCCCCCCCCCAATAAATAACTGAAAATCATTTTAATGTCGATTTTGAGCTAAAATCGAATCAATTTTTTCTTATAAATTAAATTTTGAAATGAACATTAGGGATCCAAAGCTAGTGAATAGTAATATTAAAAAAAATTCTTTGTAACTAATTCTGACAACAACTAGTCTCTTTAAATCGTACATCGACTTTGAAGAAGAATAGATCCATAGAGAAAAATGTTCGAGAGATCATAAACCAGCGCTCGACGTCAAGTATGAAAATTTGTGAAGAAATTCAATTTATACCTTTTCCACCACTACAATCCAGAAAAATTTTCTGTCTGACCAAACTCTACTCTAAACTAAACCTTGCTAACATAAGTTACCTTCTTTATTATCAAATCAACACTGTAAAGTTCAGGTGTTTGTTAATTATCTATCAATTTGCAATCTCTTATTTTTACTAGTATTAGAATCACTGTGAGTGAATTCAAGGAGTTTTTTAATATCCAGGGGATGTTATTATCTTCAGGAGAATTCATTTAGAATATTCTACACTTCTTCTAGACAATCTAAGAAATTAAAAAATTACTTTTAAATCGTTAGTTTTAATCGGTAGACTTTGACTTGGCTTCAAATACCAGCGTAGCTGCGGCATGAAATTTATTAATAGATTTAAAAATTATTTTTTAATCGACCGTCCACCGATTATGAATAGGATTTGTTAATTAACTTTATAATTCTTAAATTATCTTGAAGAGCCGCGAAGAATTCTCAATGAATTCTGGACACAAATTTGTAAAAGCGAATTTTAATAGGCACCTGTTACCTTATTATTAATTTGCATTTATTTCTTTTTATTTAGACCCACCCTATTTGAACAAATCTGCACATTTTTTGCCCCCGTTTCCTACGGAAAACAGTTTTTTATGATGGCTGACTATATATTGGCCTTCTCTACTTACTCGGTAAATTTGCTGTACAAGAAAACTACAGTTGCTATTGAAATTCTCTGAATCATTTTAAAACTGTGGAGTTAGCGAACAGAACGTGATAAATTCACTTCAGTTCATTTCTCAAGATTAAAGCATATATTGTAGCATGAAATCGATCGATTAAAATGAAATTTGAAATTAGCTGTTATAATCTAGCAGGCTATGAAATTAATAAAATGTAAGAAATCTTTTAAATTCAATACATTATAATATATCTTATAAAATAAAAATAATAAATTTTAGAGCTTTGTAAAATTATATATCACAAGAGAATTGTTTAAAAGTATTTATGAATTTTCAAGAGTTCTTTCATACGTTTAACATGCGTGACCTATTCACATAGGAATCTGCAAGTGGGAATTGATTTTCTTTTTCAAGTTAATTTTTTTTTAGATAGACGCTATCTTAAGTTTAATTATAAATTTGATAATGCATAAGAAATACAAAAAAATCATGATTGAATTTCTTTTTTAAGTGAATTAATCACGTTTTGTTCGCTTACTCCTCAGCTATACCCTTCAAAATCCATGAAAATCTTTCATCTACTTTTTGAATATTCTTATTATTCAAATCTTTCCCTATATACACAGATCTCTGGAAAATCATTGAAATATTTATATTTTTTTCAACTAAACTTGTTAGATATTTGCGAAATTCCATAATATTTTCTAAAATTTTTCCAAACATTTTGAAATCTTATGAGGGCAAGAATTCTACGTTTTATGATTTCACATATAAAAATAAGGAATAGAATTCTGTTTTTGTTGTTGTTTAGTATTCTTTGCTTATAATGAAATGTTTACTTAAAACATTACTATAAAGTTAATTATACAGAATTGCACTTTTTCTGAGAAGAAGCATTCCATTCTTAAATTCAAAATTTTTCAACTCGGGTTGTGGAAGAAATATTTAGAATAAGAATATAAACCTATTTAACTTTAGGCTTTACGCATATGGGCGAAGCTCAAATTGATTTCAATTTACATATCCCTCAATGTTTATAAATACAGTTAATAACTTTTACATTAAAGTAATCAGATTTTAGCTTTTTTACGTGTACAGAAACAAACTCACTATTAGCTGAAATTATTGCATCTACACTCATAGAACATTAATAATAATAAAAATATTCAACCTGATCATTACAAACAATTTTCATAAACAAATTCTTATAAGCGTTTTTTTCTCATAGAAAAATTAGCCTGAGTTAACATTTACTCTTTTTATAAATATTTTTATAAACAAATTCTTAATAAATGAGTTTTTCTCATAGCTAAATTGATTTTTTTGACCAAAAGTAATTCTCAATTGTTTTTGTAGGCATTTATATACTTTGAGCTTTATCAAAAATACATAATATAGATTGTTAATAACAATTTCGTTAAACAAATTTCTTAACCAGCTGTTTTATCACAGAAAAAATGATTTTATCTAAAATTGTAGAGACGTTTTTTCACTGAAATTATCCGACAATAAACTAACAGTGGTTCAAGAACTGAATACAAGACACTAAAAACAATTTGCGAAATTGTTCATAACAATTTTTATAAAAAATTGTCATAATCTGCCGTTTGATTGCAGAAATACGTTATTTTTCTTAAATTATTTTGGTGATAAGCTTAATTGTGATATTGAACCAACTAAATTGATTAGCAAACGATATATCTGTTTCTTATAAATAATGTTGTAGTCAAAAGCTATATGCTTATTATTTTCACATAGATTGAAGACCAGAAAAGTGCAGTAACAATTGAAATTTATAATAATAATAAGATTATTATAAAAAAGTTTACATCAATAAATTAAGATTCAGCACTCGAATCAGTCTTGGATTCGAATAGTTCCATTACTTCTTCGATTTCTTGATCAAGTTGGTGCAATATTACAATTAAGCTTAACGCATAAACGATTAAAGACAAAATAACTTTTTTCTACGATCAAACGGCAGATTCTGACATTTTTTATTAAAAATTGCTATTAATAATGACGCAAATTGTTATTTAGTGTCACAACCAGTTTTTAAATTCCTACTAGTTTATTGTCGTATAATTTCAGTAAAAAAAACGTTTTTGTTTAAAAAATGCTTATGACCATCACATAAATTATTTTTAAATCAATTTCGTCGGTTAATAATCGCAAGAAATGTCATTGCAATAATAATTGAAGAAAAAATAGTTTTTTTCTACGATGAAACGGCAAGTTGGGCCTTTTGTTTAACGAAATTGTTAATAATAATCAATATTATTATTATTTATGTCAGCAAAATCCATGTAGCTATAAGAAAAATTCATTTATTAAGAATGTGTTCATAAAAATGTTTATAAAAACAGTAAATGTTAACTTACACTAATTTTTCGTTGCACATTATGACTCTTATGAATAATCTTAGCAACTGCCGTGAAGCAAACAACTTTTTCTATGAAAAAAACACTAGTAAGCATTTGTTAACAAAAATTGTCTATAATGATTAAGGTTATAATTATTAGAATCATTTCTATTCTTTTAGTGCAGGTGCAATAATTTCGGCCAATAGTGAGCTTCATTCTGTATTTTATCTTCAGATAAAAATTCACAAAGCTGAAATGGCGAATTTTGTTACTTTATTTGTTTATATATTGTTGCTCTGCAGAAAAATTAACAAATCGTAAAACACAGTTCTGTTAAAAATCTAATGCTGAGCATTTAAACAAAAACTTTTAAACCGTTTAGGAAATATGACCTGTGGACTGTTTTTAATAGTAAATTTCTATTCTAGACCACTTTGTTTCTTAACAACTCCAAAGTTTGTTTATTTATAACGAATATGGTGATTGATGATATCATATTGGATTATAATCATTGAAAATAAGTAGTTTGTATCAAATTTTATAAATGCATGGTGTTTGCAGAATCTTAAAATTGTATAAATCTTCGTAAGTCGTTTGATAACACGGAAGAAGGTATGGGTGTAAGGTGAAATAAATAAATAAATAAATAAATAAATATATATATATATATAATAAGCATTTTAATGTATGCGCTGGTGAAAGGTTCGAAGTTGCATTGAAAAGTCAGAAAACGCCTTTTTTCTTCTGGAGACAGAAGAATTGCTTAAGAGTATTTTTTTCAAAAAAGTTTTCTCAATCTACTTTAGAAAGTATATGCCATAGATATTGTTTATAAAGAATGTCTTGGAGCTTTTTTTATGAAAATTAATTTCAAGGTTACAAGTTAGAATTATACAAATCATATGTGTAAAGAATTTTCAAAAACATTTTTATAATAAAATACTGTGAGTAAAAGAATAATTTAGAAACAAATTAGCGTGAAAATCAAGAGTCTAGATCAAACATCTTTCCCTTGTTATAAAGTACATCCTAGTAAATTTATCTACGGAACCTGATAACAATTATTGTAGTATTTAGAACTTCAATTCACACAGGTTTCGGAAACCGAAATTCAAATCTATTTCCAAATCGCCCATATAGGTATACAGGAGCCGTTTACATTGCAATAGTCACGACAGCAATTCGGATAAGTCACCTGTTTTTTTTTCAAATATATTTTTTAGTTTTTTTTTTTGAACTCATACAGTCCTTTCTTTTCGATTGAGATTAGAAACACTGAATATCTATTATATATTTGTGGGTGATTCTGAAACCAATATATTTAAATTATTAAATTTTCCAATCAGAAAAATAAAACAATCCAAAATATTTAAATGCATTTCTAAAATTTGCTGAAATTCAAAACATTCTTTTTACAAATTTTAAATAAAAAGATAGACTTCTTTCAAAAAAATTGAGGTAAAATATGTAAACTCAATTAAATGAAATTTTTATATACCATACCTTGTTATCTTACCTCTATGGTTTTAATTAATTTGTCCTTTATTTTTAGTGACAATATTATTTACATTAAATTAAAAAAAAAAATTATATTTTAATTTTACATACTCTTATTATTATTTTTTCTGCAAAATGTTTGCTCTTACTTTTCTTAGAACATATTCTAAGTTTCTTTTTGTTGATTTTTCGGAATTGTTAAAATTTCCTTGAATCTGGGTGAAGTTATAACTATTTGATGTAGGCGCAATTTTGAAAATTCTATTCTCTTTTTATAAGAAATTTTTTTACATTTTTTTGCAAATTTTTTTGAATTCTAAGTTTTGAAAATATTCACATAGTCTACACTAAACATGCTTCACGTAACGTTTTTAATATTTTCCTTCGTCTTACCTATCTAAATATTATGTTAATTAGATAAACCAACCGTTTTTTTCATATTTTCGAAATGTTCATAGCTTTCCTTTTTCAGTGTTAGTCTGACTCACTTAGAGATAAACCTAAGTACTGTTTTGATTAAATGAGATGTTGGGTGAGAGTGGGGAGGCTATAGAATATTTAAAACAAAAATTTTTTTCTCTCACTAAATACTTATGAAAAATAAGTACATTAAAATGATTATATTATAACTGTTTTTTAAAAGTATTTATAAAAAAATTTATATTCATCTATTTTTACTATTATTAATTATTATTAAAATGTGATTATGATATATCTTTTTAATGTAAATGAATCTTTTTATTTTAAAGAATACATCAATATAATATTTTGATGCAATTTTCTCGAAAGTCATTAAATTTTTGTTAACACGTATTCTTTTACAAGTTTTCTGTTACGGGACATATTAAGTAGCTCGTAAATATTGAGTCCCTGGTCCATAATAGGTGTAAATCTATGTCAAAAAAAGTCGCCTCGTTTTAATTATTTCTCTAGCTGTATTTCTCTCTCTCTCTTTCTTTTTCTCTTTATCTCTCTTTTACCTTTTCTGATAATCTGACTAAATTCTGAGAGTTTTTCTGTCTAAACTCAAAGTTAGTATATGACGTGACTTCATACACGACACATCGCAATATTCCGTTTCTGTTGATATCTTCAAGTTTTGTAAAATAAAAGTGAAATTTAAGTTTTCAAGGTGTTCCTTTTAATAATGATTAAAATAATGTTGTTAAATATGTTTTACAATATTTAGAACACGTAAACTTTGGATTCTTTCAAAAGGAAACAAATACAGGGAGTTTACCTTTTTCTAAAATATAAAAGGGGATTATATATCTTTTAAATTTGTGAAATTGATTATTCTACCAGAAAAAAATCAGAAAAGGAGAAAATTCTCGGAGATATTACTTATAAAGAGTGAAGGAAACAAGGCTATTAATTTAAAAAGGGACCTCTCAAGATATAACAAAGTATGGGATAGAGTAAGTAACTGGTTGAAGTAATTTTCTTGGACTAGATAACAGAAAGAAGTCTTTCTTATTAAGCAATCAATTTCTCAATAAATATATTTGATTACATTAAACTTAATTAATTTTTTAATTAATACTGATTGAAATATTTTCTTTACAGGTATATTCAATTTTTTTCATACTTTTAGCTATTCCTTAAAAATATATTTTTAAGGAATGAGATGAGAAGGTCTAAATTGGCTTTGAAACATGCTGGTTCCCTCGTAGTATTAGAAGGGCGGAGAAATGCAAAAGTGAGAGGTTGGTTTTGGTTCACTTTTTCCCTTTTCTCCCTCTTGTTTCATTGTTGTTATTCTTGCCTCTAACAAGCCGAAAAGTGAGGTTGGTTGGAAGTTTATTTTTTAATTGTCAATCATTTTCTTGCTTATCTTGCAAAAATTATTCATAATAAAATGGATTTCTTTTCATTCTTAATTAAAAAATATTATATATTGTATATCCGAATTGCAGATACGACTATTCAAATTATTTCAAAGGGCAGAACGGGTCCCTAAATTAAATTAATTTGTCCCTATTATTCTGATATCTTTCCTTTTTCGGAATGCTAGTGTTGACTTGCTGGTAGTCTTCTGGTGAGACGGAGGTCGACGTCGACGCTATTCCCATCTGAATCGCTCAAGTGGAGTCTGTTGAGATTTCCTTTCGTACGTGACTCGTTTGCGAAAGACGCTGTACGAAATACCAAAACGTTGTCTGACACACGTTTCTCAGCAACTTTGCTTGCTTCATCGAGTACGTCAGTAGCATCTTATTAATATAAAGTTCTAATTATCCAAACACTGGCATCTATACCCCGACCTATTTATTAGGGGCCGTTTAAAAACTACGTCACGCTATTATGAAACCTTTTTATACCCCTTCCCTTCTTCATCATAGATCATCACACAAAACTTTCAATTTTATTTGATAAACGGCTAAAAAATACATAACATGCAATCATAATACTTTAACAGACTTCACAGCGCAAAATTCTCTCAAAACAGGGCGAATAAGGTGATTTTTCACGAAATTGGGAATATAATTGGGGAATCGATGGTTTTGAATACAATTAATCTTCAGGTACCATATTAAATTCCCTATAAAATGCTTACGATTATAAGCGTAAATATATTGCATTTTCAACAAAATAGTTTGAATTTCCGACCAAAAGATATGAATTTTCAGGTCAAACAATCGCATCTTTTGGAAAAAAGTCAACTTTAAAACCTGACAAGATGAATTTTCAACCAAGAAAGATGATGTTTCAAATAAGCAGTTAAATATACTAAAACCAAATAGCTTTGGCGCTAATCAACTAAATACACCTATAGTGGAAAATATTTTTTTCAAAATCATACAAAAAAATAAAACCAGCCTTCAGCTAGTGGTCTGGCCTGTGGCTAGCCAAAAAAGTTAAACTTTTGTCCAATTCCAGGCCAGACCATCTGGGCAGCGTTGAGACTAGAAACCGGACGGTCTGGTCTGGACCGGGCCAGCGCCAGAAGATTTTTCCACACGGGAACATATAGTTGAAATTTCAACCTACAAGGATGAATTTTTATTCAAGTAGTCAAATTTTCAAACAAAAAAGATTAAACTTTAACCAGAAGCTGTAGCGTTTTCATACAAATAGTTGAATCTTCATGCCAAAAAGTTGAAAATTTTAAAAGATAGTCGAATTTTCAACCAAGAAATATAAATTACTATTAACCAAGAACTTTTCTACCAAAAAAGATGCTTTTCAATCCAGAGCGACGAATTTTTGATAAAAAAAGACGAGTGTGCATTAGAACAGTTCAATATTGAAAAAAAAGATGACTTTAGATCAAAATTGTTGAATTTTCAACAAAATAGTTGAATTCTCAAGCCGCGAAGGCTATGGTTTTAGAAGACAGTTGAATTTTCAATCAAAGAAAATTAATTCTCAATAAAAATATAATAGTTGATATATTAAAAAAAAAATTTAATTTTGAATAAAAAACAGTCCAATTTCATTTTTCACCAAGTAGTTGTACTTTTAACAAAAAATAAATTTTCAACAAAATCGTTAAATCTTCAACTAGAAACGATCAATATTAATCATACAATAGAATAGTTCATTTTTCAGACAAACAATTAATTAAAAAAAAAAAAGAAACGAATATTCAACCTAAGAGAGTTATACCTTTAACCAACGAAATGCATTTTTAACAAAGTATTAGTTCATCTTTCAACTAAAAACGATCAATTTTCAGCCAGAAATGTTTTTCTTTTCAAATTATCAGTTGGTAACATTAATTTTCAACTTTAAAAAACCAATTTTCAAAAAAATAGTGAACTCCTCAACCAAATAGTAGAATTTTAAATAAAATAAAGATGATTTCTG
>CAKNWT010103414.1:870-11765 GCA_932066315.1 Andricus coriarius | reverse complement strand
ATTTTAAACGCATTTTTATCCAGCTTAGGACATCTTCCAGATTCATCATTAAACTGACCTCAAAAGTTAGTACTACTGTGATAGACCCACAACAAATATGTCGACTGTGTAATCTGGGTGAAAAGGAGGATCTCCTACACATCATTACAAAATGTTTAATTTACTCGTCCATTAGAGATCACAATGTACGTAATTTACACACGATTAACGGAGACAATCTACATCTCTTGCTATATTATACTAATCCAACAACTCTCCGTACAATATATAACTATATAAATACGTTTTTTAAAATTAGGGCGTTCTCATTATTTGAATGATCACTAACATCTGTAGAGCGTGACCAGTAAGAATTGAATCTCTGTATATACACTTTTAACTCCTAGTTTTATATATTTTCATTGTTTTTACTTAGTTAATATTGGCTCTTCCTTGTCACAGAATTTTGTATTCTTAAAGGCAATAAACATACATACATACATACATACATACATACATACGTACATCAAACCATAAACATGATCGTCCAACAAAAAGTTCATTTTCAACCAAATAATTGAATTTTGTTAACTAAATAGTTTAATTTCCAACCCTAAAAGACGAATTTTCAACGAAGAAGAACGATTTTTCAACAAAATTGTTGAATTTTTAAGAAAATAATAACATTTTCAACCACAAGATAAACACTAAATGAAAGTTTTTTTTAATTATAAAATGTAACGTTTGTAACACCTGGGACTCGAAAATAAATTTTTTAAATCAATATTAACCTGCTAACGCTTTATGTGACGCAGGCAATGTAATCCATTATTGCTATGTTTTGGATTGGAACCACGAATCCGTCGCAAACTCTAGATTCAAAGTACAAGTATTGGCAGCTTTTGCAGTAACACTGTGTGTGGTAAATAACCCTGAATGAACTTTTTTGGTCCATGGACAACTAAAATATTGATTAATTCAAAGATCTATTTCAATATAAACTATGCCTTTGCCTGGTTTTCCAGGTCTAGAAATCAAGTTTTTCCAGGTATTTTTTTTGTATATCGAATAATAAAATAAGCCTCTCCTATAAATGTGAAAAAATAAGCCATTGTATTTTTTATTGAACAAAATCGAAAGAAAGCAGAACCATAAATAATTAACTTCCTAATTTTTTGCGCACATAAGGCGTCAATGTGTTATCTTTTTTGAAATATTTGTAAAAATTTTGAAATCCGTGAAATCGTTGTAAAACATTTGTGAAGTGTTTTGGAAACTTTTAAAATCTTTGTAAAATTTTTGAAATTCATAAAATCTTTGAAACTTTTGTGGAATATTTTGAAATCTTCTAAAAAATTTCAAAACTTTTTGAAACGTTTTCAACGGTTGCAACTTTGAATTTCTCGCTAATTCAACTGACTTAACGGTGGAGTCATATATCACTAGTAACAACTTATCCACTAGTGGCATCCCAGCACGGACACGAACCTCTATCGTCTTACTGTAAATGTGCGGTTCCTGTTCTACCGACTCAGGTATCACACGGATAGTTGGGTAATTATTTTCCGCGCTTTTTTCTCAGCAAATCCCAATCTACCTGTACTTCTTAAGAGTTATAAAACTTGGATATTCCCCAAGACTCATGCACCATCTGCATGGGGTCATTACGTCTTGGGCAGTAAAGTAAAAGCATACATTATCGACTGTGGTAAGAATTCTCGTCAGATTCCGACTTCACTGGCTGATGATAATTTGAGTTACTAATTTGTAGCCTAAAGGTTACTCAGATTCCAGATTTATCGACTGATGGCCTAATAGCGTGCTACTATACCGACTGATGGCAAGCTAGATTCCTACTTTGCCAAATGACGGGCACGAAACTTCTGAGTAATTTCTAAAACAACCGATCAAAAATATGAAAGTATGAAATCCATATTTACAATTCTTTTAACATATTTTGTAGAAATTATATTACTCGTAGTTTTTAAAAGCATTAAATGGGCCGTTACAGTACACAATATATCAATTAGCTATGTGAAACCAGCATTCCTTAAATCGTGAAAGATTTCATAAATGGTGACATCAGTTTTAAAGAAACCTGTAACCAAAACTTTTTTCGTTGAAACTTACTCTTATCAAATGTAAATATTTCAGAAGGCTAAGCTTGACGCCTTCAATCTAAGAGATAAGGAATATAGTATAGATTCTATAATTTAATATGAAGCACTAGAATATTCATTAAAAACATTGTTAACCAAATTCTTAATTGAAACGTGAATTAGGTTTTTCTCTGATCAGAAAAGATGAGGATTTTCTGTACTGTGGTTTTATCCTGGACCATTATCCTCGATTCTATTGGTGATTATAATAATATATTGAAACTATAATTTTAGGTAGATTTTATTAAACTTTACGCAAATCAGAATTTTTGCGATATAATATTTACGTAGAAATTTTACGTCTCAATTTCAACGTGCACAGACAGCAAAATTCCAACTCTGCACGCGCACAGATGGAACACTCTCAATTGTGCACGTGAACATATGGTTTATAACGCATAAGTCTCTCAAACTCCTTAATAGATAAATCCTTACTGGTTTTTGAAAACTTTTCAAAACGCAAAAATCTAGCAAGTTCCGTTCTTACGACATAATCACACATGATTGCATATGGTAATTACACATGAATCCATTTGAAAATGATTAAATGCTGCTAATATTGTTATAAATATGGATCATTCCAGAATAGATGATCTGATCGGTGTTGTGGTCTATTAGGAAGAATTTAATGAGGTAATATTGTCTCCGGATGTAAGAAAATGTGCGCGTGCAGCATATTACAAAATGTTTTAAAAATAATCCTTCCAATGCAAATACTTCAAAAATACAACATTTTTATTCACATTGAAGAATGTAATTTTTAATTACGAGCAAAATATTTGAGTTTAAATATTAAAAAAATCATGCAAGTCCACCAAATTTTCAAGCCACTAACGGAAAAAACAATAGGGCTCAAGTTAGCCTAATATTTAGTGCATAATTTGTGTAGACTTGTCCCACCAAAATTATAATTTTTCGCAACAACGAAAGTACCCAATTTTTCAATCAAACTTTTCGGCTCAATTTGTGCCGTTCCGGCTATTTTCAAAAATCAACACACCCCCCGAAAACCCCCACTGGCACTTTTAACAAAATAATTCGAAAATGTCTCTCTGAAAAGCGCCCATTAAAGTTTACAATTAAAAATCGACAGGTCAGCTTTTTAAATGTTAATAATAATCAGACCAGTCACCTTTTTAGAAATCTAGTAGATGTCTCCAACCCAAAAATGATATTCAAGAACCACAAAAAGCCACCCTTAGCACCTTTAACGAACCTTATCTCAGCAACCTCTAACTAAATAAGCCGAAAAATGTTTAAAGTAGAAATAATCACACTAGTCACCTTTCCAAAAATCTTGTAAATATCCCAAACTCCACAGTAATATTTAACTACCCCAAGAAACCACCGTGTCAAATTTAACGAAACATCGCTAGAGGTGATTTTTGTGTGTTGGTGAATATTATTGTAGGGTTTAAGATATAACATGATGTATTATGAAGGTGAATTGCGTCACTAATTTTAATTTAAGTATTTAATGGCTGCATTCAATGGTGACGATTGGGATCTGTTTTGATGAAAGTGATAGGGGTGTTTTTTGATAAAAGTTTAATTTTAAATTAAAACTGATCATTTTTTTCATCCAAGAGTGAAATATTACAATTTTCTGTATAAAAATTATTGTTTACCCCAAAAAACGAATTTTTAACTAAAAGGACAAATTTTCAACCAAGAAAATTAATGTTTAACAGAGGAGTTTGACTTTCAACCAATTAGTTGAATTTTCAACAAAAAAGATGAATTCGCAACGAAAAATGTAATAGTTAATATTTCAACAAAAAAAGATTAAAATTTTAAATGAAGAACCATTGAATTCAACCAAAAACTATAAATTTTCAACAGAATGGTTAAAAGCTCAACGAAAACAGATATATTTTCAACTAAACAATTCCATTTTTAACTAAAAAAGTTAACATTTTACCAAAAGGGATGAATTTCCAAAGGAAACAACACAAATTTAATAAAAAAGTTGAATTTTCAACCAAAAAAGATTCTTTAGTCAAAAGTAAGACAAATGTCAATGGAAATGTTGAATTTCAAGCCAAAAGGACGCATTGCCAACAAAATTTTTAAATCTTCAACAAAATATTTCAATTTCCTACCGAATAATAAAATTTTCAATAAAGAAAAATGAATTTTCCGCCAGAAACATAATATACTTTTTCTCTAAAAATAGTTGTGTTTTTAACCAAAGAGATGAATTTTCATCTAAAATGATTGTCACCTAAAAAAGTTAAATCATCACTTAGAAAAATAAATATTCATCCAAAAAATTCGAATATTCAATTCGGAAAATAATTCTTTTCTCTTCCGGAATGTGTTTTTATAAATTTACCTAATTCCATCCCCTACTGCTGGAAGATTTGCAAGTTCCTAAGACTAACAGCTAATGTTCTAGAAAACTTTGAGTTTCAGATTTGGAAGAAGATCACAATTTTTCTATATTGAGCTAGAAACGTCTATGGCTCTGGAAATTATTTCGTTTGCCTCCGAAAAGAGTTTCTTCAGATTTACGAAATTCCAGAATTAGTCATATATAAAGTAATTCTAACAATAACATTATATATAAAGGATAACATAATCTAAAGTTTTTGTATGACGTGCAAAATTGGATAAAAATGTACCAAACAGTTGGCACCTATGTTGACAACTACATTGAAAATTATTACAACCACATTGAAAATTCATGATATACGAACATACAATTGTGCACTTCAAGAAAAATGTAATCCTCTGTTTCTTGTTGCAGAATTCAGTGCGCAGTTCGAGTGTTTGCCTAACGGCGACCCTATTCCTGGCGTTTCTCGTCGCAGACCTTTTTTTTCTCTTACATTTTCTGACAGAAATTCTCCTGCCACACCTCTTTCTCCTGCCAGACCTCGTTCTGCTGTTGGGTCTCCGCCAACTTCCGAGCCATCTCTTCGTGTCAAGTCCAGGTCTCCTCCTGTAAGGCCAACTTTTACTCGCGTATTTGGATTTAAAATTGAAGAACTTGGATTTATTCGACTTATTCCCCACAACAATCCGAGTCGCGTATTCGAACTTCGAAGATACATTTTTCCAACAGATCAAAAAATTCAATTAAAAACCGAAAATAATGCCCTTAAGCCCATACCAATCGAAGAGCAAATTGTATTATCAACATCCAATGGTGATGTCTGGGCAATACTGAATAAATTATCAAACAGACAAGCAGTTTTTCGTGGAATATATAAACCTGATCCGTATATTTATTTGGGATCAAAACGGGTAAAAATGAACATGTACAGCCGCAAGGTTAAAGAATTGACCGCAGAAGAAATCGCGGAATTTCCAGTGGGCAACGCAAAGCCGATAAAAAAGAGTTTTAGAGTAAGACGTGTCTGAACACAATTCTTTACACCGTTTATAAAAATATCAATAAAAAATCGAGCGCGTATGTCAGGCTTTGCGTTTTTCACTCGCTCTTTATGTACCCCAAAAACCGGAAAACGAGGGAAAATTTTTCGAAGCCACGAGAAACCGGAAAATAATAGTGAATTCTTATTCCACCGGAAAGTTTATCAATTTTTCGAAGGGAAATCTATCCAATCACTTGAAATATCACAAATTTTATTTCATATGATATAATGCAATTTGGAATGAGTTCGATTTCAATTTTTTTCATCGTTAGGTTCACTTTATAATTTTTTCAATACCGAAATCCTGCAGCTCACAATACGTAATAAATTTAAAAAATTTGGCTTTAAAACTTTTTTATTTTGAGTCATCATTTGATGATGTTCTTTATTTGAAATGATATCGTTATTAGTATTATTTTAATTCTGAAAAGGACAAAAAAACTATGTTTTCAGAGATCCGATTTTTGACAAGCGTACATTTCCAATTTAAAGAATTTAAGAATGCAGTTTAGATTACTTTGAACAAAGAAAAATGAAAAGCGTTTTAATTTTAAACTTTCGATAACAAACTTTTTAAATGTATCAATTGTAAACATAAACTGATTCATTATTCTTTTAATTGAACTGTAGTTCGAGTAATACAAATTCAACAGTAATTGATTTTACAAGACGATTTTGAATCTCCTCAATAATGAAATTTTTTAATTAAAAAAAGAAAACAATTTTCTTTGTCCATTAAAATAATATTAATTATTAATAGAAACTTTTGAATTTTGATGCATAAATAACAATTGAACATCTTTTAATTTGAAACGATTTAAAATTAAAGTAATTTAACTCTTCATTTAAAAAGTGTAAAGTTAAAAAAAATTAATCGCTCAATTACAGTCGAACTCTGATTTAACGTCGATTTCGGGGCTGTCGTTGGACCTGATCTACCCTAAATGAACCTGATTTAGCGTACCCCGCTCACCCCGCGCAGCTCCTGACAAACCAACCCACGGCGCGGCGTCAATTCTCGGAAGCGGTAAACACACCCCGCGCAGCTCCTGACAAGCCAACCTGCGGCGCGACGTGAATTCTCGGAAACGGTAATTTCGGGAACGTTAAATTAGAGTTTGACTATATTAATGTTTCTAATTTTAAATTTCCCAAAATTATATAATTATGAAATCCGCGATTGATTTGTTCTTCAATTTAGAGCATTATACATAATAGCGTAGCGTAAATTTATGTTGTTTTACGCAGAACTCTTTCAACTGTTTAATTTACAAAACTTACAAATTTAAAAACTGCATCTACTTTATACGTATCAATTATTCAGATTAGGCTAAATATTCCATGTTGTGTTGAATTCTATTGTATTGAATGTATGTGTTATTCATTTTTGTACCTGGGACCGGGACTACTTATTCATATGTTTCAAAATAAAGTAAAAATTTTATTCTTCATCGTTATATTATTTTAGTTACGCTAAGAAATGGATGCGCACAATTTTTTTTCTAGAATAAAAGAATTTGCCTTCTTGCCTTTTTTAGCATATGCATTTTATCAAATAAATATAAAGCTATATAAAACTGGAAAATTACTTTTTCTGCACTAAAAAAGTTGCAACTATAAATAATTATAAATTTTGAAACAACTGCCAGTTCTTTGAGTTACTCACAATTATGTAAATGAAAACATATCTTTCAAGTCTCTTAAATATCCAACTGGAAAGATAAAAAAATAATAAATAGTTTGTTTTTTTAAGTTGAAAACTCTCGTAAATAATATTGCGGCTCACCAATTTTGACGATGCCAATTCAGAAGCGAAATTATTGAAAAAAACTTTTAAATATTTAATTATGCAAAAATTAATAAGCAAGCGGAATTTTTCGAATTAAGAATTTGAAGTATACCAAGGCTGTTCACGAAAAAATTATAGAAGGAACAGAAGGAGAAAACGTCTCCGGTATAGTTAAAATTTCTTATTTCGGTAAAATTTCGCTTACCTATTTATTTATTTTTACATAATTAAGTATATTTAAAGTTTTTTTCTAAGAACTTCTTTTCTGAAATAGTATCACAAAAATTTGTGAGTTTTCCGCATTATTATTACTTCCATAACACACAATGATGCACAAATATTGCTGAAATATTTATTTGAAACATTGATAATATTGCAAATGAAGATTGTAGCAACTTTCCAGAAACATTAAAATGTTCGACCCAGGCAATATTGGTCAGGAATATTTCTGCAACATTTTAAAACAATATTGAAATTGCGCTTGCTTTAAGTGTGTGAAAAGTGTCCGCGAAATCTTGCTTAAATATTGCCGCGCAATGTTGCTGAAACATTGGCTGAGATATTCATGGAATATCTACATAAAACGTTTTCAAAATATATTCCTGAAAATTCCTTTCTACATTTATTTTTAGGTTATATTATGTTGAATTACTTAGACACCTATAATTAACGTATGAAGCCTTATTTTAAATTCAGTAACAGAAATTCACGAATTTATTTTTATTTGTAATTCTATTTACATATGCATTCAAAATAACTGAATTTTTTGTTAGATGCAGTAGAAATCATTCTTCTGAACTTCTGAACTTCCAAGAGAGGCAAATTTTTCTAGTATTGTGTCCAACGGCTATTGTGAGTGAGGATAAGACAAGCTATATTTACAATTTTGGCACACTTTCTCTTGAAAGCTATACAATAATTACGAATATTATTAAAAAATATATTCTATGAGATAGTCTAAACGAGTAAAGACGGTAAATTTATATTTTCGTGTAGCCTATAACATAATAAAGACAAAAAATTGGTAAGAATATTGCTAAAAGTATCTTAGAAATTCATTTTCACGTCGAAATTGATACCAAAAATGATATTTCAAAATTCAAAGTTTGTAACACATTTTTCGTCTTAATTTCACATTTTTTATAATAAATTTCACAAATCTTGCAAAAAAAAAAAGAGAGAAATTGTGAAACGGAGGATAGATTTAACCTTTTTGCCTGAAAATTGAGATTCTGCTCGGAGCGATATCATAGATCCAGTAAATACTCTTACTGTCGTCAGGCAGTTGGATAATGTAGGAATGCAGGAGATGGCAATTTTTAAATGAACACATTCTTCATTATCATATCATTATCGTATCATTTTCTCACTTCCAAGTCCATATTGGTGCGAACTTTTTATCGGCTGTCAAAAATTTAAATGTCAAACTTGGTAATTCAACCTTATCATGAACGCTCGAAGTCGTTATCATGAAAAAAAACATATGAATATCGTATGACGTGTTTTAATTTAAAGTCACCATTTTTGACATTGAATTTTTAATAACCGAAAATAATTCATAAAATACATAGTGAACAGGAATATTTTTCACTGAAGATGATCTTCGAAACTAAGAAAATATTCCATTTTAATCAGTTTATAATCTCTTTACAATGCAGAAAATTGTATTCAAAAAAATTTCGATTTGTACATTATACAACTCTCTAAAGACAGTAAAACTGTTTTCTGGAGCAACAATATTGCTTCGAGCAGAATCAGAATTTGCATGCAGACAAGAAAATTACATTTATCCTCCCTTTTTCGATTCTAATCTTTAGTTTTTTGCAAGATATATCTAGGTTACTTAGCTTTATATTCATTGCAATATTTTTGTAATGATTATATTCTTTAACGGTAATTTGATAATCTGTTGTACGACCGTCAAAGCATTTGGATATGAAATTAATAAATCCCGATAGGGTACAACCGACGAGAATTTTGACTGTAAACCCCTTTTTATAGTTTGAATATAAATGGACACGATCTGAAATTTTATTTGGTTGATCAAAAGAAATAAATCCATGAAATCCTTCGTTACAGTGAATTGAAACATCTTTCTTCAATTCACCTGGTTCTGGGCCAACTTTTGAATCATAAAATTGTTGTGTTTGTCCACTCTTTTGATATTGACGGTGGGCAGCTTTTGAGGTCCAGCATAAATGTTCGTTTTCACTTCGGCTTCCGGAAACGTTCCGATTTGATAACGAGTGCACATGAGAATTGTCATTTATTCACCGGCTTCTTCCATAAACCAACACTGAGTACCTTGTTCTGTTGTATGTTTTCCTGGAGGTCCCTCACCGCATCCGTTGTCTCCTGGTTCTTCGATAACTTGACCAAGTTTGTGGGGTTCGGTTTTTGTACTCTCCTTACTTTTTATACTACCCTCTTCTACGCGTATTTTGAATCTGGAAAAATGATAGAATAATTTTTCGCCAAAAAAGATGACTTTTTTACAAAAAAATATAATATTTAATATTTTCAACCCAAACATATGAGCTTTCGAAAAAAATGTAATGGTTAAATTGTTGAATTGTGAATTAATTATATGAAAAATTGATGACACGTATCTGGGGCTTTGAGGGTGCAAAGATTTTTTTACCGTCAATAAAATGTCTACTGCATATAAGAGACGATGCTGATGGTTGCCATGGTGACCCATCGAGACTGAAATTTAAAAAATACATAACAAATTAAACCTTTAAAAAACATCACAACATAATCTATAAACTTGTCACAGTTTACTTAATTGACTCGTTTGACAGCTGCAATCCACCTTAACCTCTCGTCTTTGAGGTGCACTTTCGTTAAAAAACTATAAAAATTAGTTTCCGGCGAGTTCAAACAATTTTTTACACACCCGACCACGCAACACAGAAACCCACTTTTTTGGGGGGCCATTTTCAGTAATAGTTATAATTTTTTTCAACAAATCTTGGCACTCGCGTATATTAAGTAACGTTAAAGATGCATCTCGTCGCGCGGAAAAACTTCTGAGTTTCGCCACTGCGAGCGCTGCCTGCAGTTACTTGCTTGGCTCCGCCTACCTGCGCATAGTCAATACCCTGTCCGTGAGCGGCGCTGCTAGATGCGTGAGAATATAGTGGTAAGTGGAAAGGGAAGATTTCGTGAGTCTTCCCTCTCTCCTGAGAGATTTTAACAAGAAGTTACTTTTCAAACAAAAAAGATACATTTTCAGCTAAGAAGCATGGCTTTTCTACCATAAAAGATGAATTCTCAATCCAAAAGGATAAATTCTTAACAACATAGTTGAACTTTCGACCAAAAATTATAACTTTAAGATAATAGTTAAGGGACCCCGCAGCAAATGTACACGAAATGGCTTTCGGTCGATTTTGATCAAACTTCGTAAAATTGTAGTTCTCAATGTTTCCATCAAAAGTGTTATTAGACAAAATGTCCGAAAATGAACAGTTTTTGCGATAAAGAGGGTTAAACGAGCAACAATTGTAACAAACATTAGCAAATATCTTGAAAACTGAAGGTCTGAGAAAAAAATGTTTTCAATGAAAGTTACTCAGCTCTGAC
>CAKNWT010103408.1:433-13759 GCA_932066315.1 Andricus coriarius | reverse complement strand
GCTTCCGGAATTTTCGCCAGGATCTTGTGCAGCTTCGCAGTTTCCGGAATGTGTTTCGATTCCTCGCTGAAGCCTCTCCAATCTTCCCGCTTATACTTTCTTATATTTTTATTGTATTCAGACTGGGCCGTCTTATAGATGTCTCAGTCCGAAGGCAATTTAGTTCTATTTGCCCTATTTTACAACATTCTTGTCTTTTTACGGAGTCTCTCCAGGTTGGTATTCCACAATTCTGCTCCCTTCCTAGACTTAAAGTAGTTCGGCTACTGGAAAAGCTAGTCAAAGCTACGTCAATTTTTTTTTCTGGTATTTGGAAGTAAATCCAAAATTTGACCAGCTCATCGATTAATAAATTGAGTATTAAATTTTCATACTGAGCAATATAAATAAAATATTTTTATTTATAAACAAAATGTAAATTTAAATGTTCATTTGACTCGAGTCGAGTACGTAAACATAACCTGCAATAAACCGGCAAAACATTTATGTTGAAGAGCGACATCGTGTTTCCGCGAGATAAGAAGCATAAAAAGGGACGAATAATTAAGGAATCGGAAGCCAATCGGCGAAAAAAGGTGCGTGAGGTTATAAAAAGAATAAATAACCAAAATCAAAGTGAATCGCAGAAGCTGTGCTGCCAACCTTAGTCAACGTCACACCGTTCTCGTCATGTATGTTTTGCTAAAATTGACCTCAAATACCTTGGAAGCAAGTACAAATGAGCAGTAATTCAAATTTCACATTATATTTTCTGTCTCCGAAACAGTTTTTCTAACAATTTTCAACGTATTTTAAAGCCGAAATCAACCATTTTTGGAGGCCGCGAAAGGCCTCTCCATAAGATCCCATGTTCTATGATACGACTTTAAACAGAGTTAATTCAAATTGTAACCTGGAAAGGGCCTCTAAAAAGGGCATTATGCGAAAGAGGACATATTTCTCTGTAAGAAAAAACTAATTTTTATGACTTTTCAACAGACCGGTCCAATAGCCGGACTACTTTAATTGTGCTTGTAGGGCAATTCTTATCATATGATGTAGTCAGAGCCCTTCGCAAAAAATCTGCGGCGTGCGCTAACTCATCAATGGTACCATAGCTTATGGGAAATTCCGCAAACCTCCCTTTGAGTTCCTCTTTATACTAGTCCCAAAGTGTATTTCTGGGGTTTCTGATCTTCGAAACCACCGGTTTTCCTAGGGTTAATCGAAACACGATATATTTGTGGTTCGAGAGAGACTCCTCATCGGAGAGTCTTCAGTCCACTACCCCGCTCCTCAGTGCAATTGAACATAGAGTCAAATCGAGAATCTCACTCCTGTTTTTAGTCTGGAATGTGGGAGTATCACCCCAATTCAGAATCTCCAGCTCTGTGCCTGCTATATATTCAATTAAATCTCTCCCTCTATCGTTGATGTTTGTGCTTCCCCACACCGTGTGGTGAGAGTTTGCATCACATCCCAACAGCAGAGGGATTTTATTCTCCTGACAGTGCCGAATTACAGCCTCCACCTCTCTAGGAGGCGGAGGTCCCCCGGCATCGCCAGGGAAATAAGCCGAGGCGATAAACACCTCTAGCCTTTCTCAACTAGTGCCTCTGAGTCTCGCCTTAATAACGGTGAGATCTCTAGAGCATAATTTAGGCACCAAGATCGCATCCATAACCTTAACAACTATGCATGCGCTTGGCGCTTTTGCTCGTGGCCCCTTATATATGGAGCCACACCCTGACAAGCCACTAATCCTTTCCCTGTGTAACCAGGGTTCTTGGATTAGGGTCATGCATGCCTGCACCACTGACAAGCGCCTGGCCGGAACCGCCGAGACGCCTTTGCTGTGGTGCAGATTAATCTGCATCATGGGGATTCCCGTCTCAGCCATTAAACGGCTAATTCAGGGCCCCTAGATTGGGTAGGTAATCGAGAGCCGCAAAGGCTCCAGAAGTACGCACCGCTCGTGCTGGACTGCCCCCTGAGGAGCCTTCCACCACTGGAGGGGGGTTAGGAAAGGGTCCCTGAACGGGCCCCTCATTGTTTTTGTTTTGTTTTTCGTGTTTCATTTAGTTGTCCTACGAGAAGCTAGGGAAATAAGATACACCCTCTGCAGAGCCCCGCTTGCAGGGGGCGGGTCTACATACTATGGGATTCGACCTGGTGACCTGGGGGGCAGGCCGGGATGTTCAAGGATTTGTTAAACCTGGTACCATTTAGCCCTTGACACGGCGATCACAACGTAGCTTGGGAGCATGAGAACTCGCGCCCTCGATATTCCAGGAGGCTTTGGCATTACCCCCTGGAAGGATCACTCCTTAGTTTAAGTCCCACTGACTAGAGTCCGTCAGTTCCCCAGAGTAGCTACACCTCACGATGCAGCCTCTCTGGTTCACCTATCCAGATCTGTATCACAAAGATTTTAGGGTATATTTAAAAATGTCATGTAATTTTCGAAAACTTTAAAAAATGTCAAGGGATTTCAAAAGATTTCAAAATATTTGAAATCTTTTAGGGAATTTTAAAAGATTAAAAGAAATTTTTAAGTGAATTCAATTATAGGAAGGGGTTTCAAAGGATTTGAAATATTTAAGGGTATTTTAAAAAATTTTAATAGATTTCCACGGTCTTTAATGATTTTAAATGACTTTAAAAGCTTTCAAGATGTTTTATCAAATGTCCCAGGATTTCAGGAAATGTCATTAGATTGCATAGAATTTCACAGGATTTGATAACAGTTTAAAGGATTTCAAAGAACTGATTCACAAGAAGTGAGGAGTTTCGTAAGGATTCTAAGATTTGAAGAAATTTTCCAAAATTTGTTAATTCTTCTAAATTAACTCAATTATATTCAATTCAATAAATTTTCTGAATTTTTTTTGGTGTAATTCATACTGAAATCTTATAAGCTCAGCTTAAAATTTTTGGCATTTCATCAAATTCTTCTAAATTCCCTTGAATTTTTCGAAACTTAATTTACACTCACTGAATCCAATGCATTTTTTCATATTTTTAAGTTTTTTATTCACTTAAATTGTATTTCCATTCAACATGAACTTTTCTGAATTTCATTAAATTCTTCTCAATTCCCTTAAATTCCTCTAAATTCACTCCAAGTTTCCTAAAATCAATGGAATTTTTTAGATTTTTATTTTAAGTTAAGAATTTATTCGAAATTCATTAAAATTCACATGGAATCCTTCTATATTTATTCGAATTATTTTAAATTCTTTTAAATTGGAAAGAGCATTAGTAATATTATTCAGGCACATTAGCCGCCTTTAGTAACTTTTAATAAATAAGCCACTTTTTAAATTAAATTAGGCTGCGGCAGCCCTGAGAATAACAAATCCAAAATTTATAAATGTTAATAAATTTTTTTTATCCCATTTATAAAAAATTTGATAACAAAAATATCACAAGATTACAATTTTAGTCTTTACAAATCAATGACCAAGGAAAATAAAAAATTATTCCGGGAAAATTTAGGGATTTTTGAAAATGAAGTTTTGCAACCACCCTGTTTTTCTTTTCAGAAAAAAAATATTTTTCTCACCTGAACTTGATATTCGATAACTGGCCATTCATCCTCAGATGGTCCAAATTGTCTTCTGCTTGCACAGTATCGAATCGCAATTGTCAAAGCAACTCTCAAGTACATTGTACTATTATATATTATTCCAAGTCGACCAACTGATAAAGGACTTAAAGATGCAGCTATGGGATTTGAAAAATATTATAATTAATAAAAATATTGAATATTAATAATAAAAAAAATAGAAAGCTCAAACCGGGAGTTTAGAAAAACCGGGCTGAGAAAAATAGAATAAAGAATAGAAAATAAAGAGAGAGAAGAAAGAAAATAGCGATAAAGGGTCTAAGATAAGAAGGGAAGGAACTGAAGGAAGGAGTGGAAGATGTGCTAAAAAGGATAGATGCTAAAGTAGAGATAGAGGAAATGCGAAGTATAGGAAAGGAAATGCGAAACGGAGAAAAAATGGTACTAGTGAAACTAAAGAAATGGAAACACAAAAGGGAAGTGATGGCAAATAAGAGGTTGTTATATGGAAGCTCGGAGAGAATAGAGGATGATTTGACATGGGTACAAAGGAAGATGCAGTATAAGTTAAGGCAAATAGCGGAAGAGAAAAGAAGTAAGGGAAAAAGAACGTGGGTTAAGTATGGCAGAATACAGATTGAAGGTGTATGGTGGGATTGGGACGAAGAAAGGGAAGATTTAGTAAGAAATGAGATGCCAGGAAACTAGGAGAGGAAGGAACGGGAGATAGGAAAATAAAAAATAGTAAGAAACAAAAAGACAAGAGAAACGAAAGTAGGGAAGAATGGAGAATATGTTACTGGAATATAGCAGAATTGGAGAGAAAGGATAGGGACTTTATGAAAAATTTAGCGCAATGGGATGTGGTAGTGATGATAGAGACGTGGCTAGATAAAAGGGGATGGGAAAGAGTAAGGGGAAGGTTACCAAGAGGTTACAATTGGCAAGTTCAACGTGCAAAAAGGAAAAATAAAAAAGGCAGAGCGATGAGAGGAATGGTGATGGGATCCAGGAACGAATGTATAACAGGGAAGGATAAGAAAGAGAGGAAAGAGCAAAAAGAAGGAATAATAATAGAAGAGGTAAATATGGGAGGAGAGAAGTGGAAGATTTTAATGCGAGAACAGGAGATAGAGGAGAAAGGGAATGGGATGGAGAGAGAGGGAGAAAATCCAAAAACAAGATACTGAATGGGAAAGGAAAGAAATTGTTAAAGAGTCTAGGGGAGATGGGATGGTTTATTCTAAACGGAAGTATAGAGGGGGATGAGGAAGGGGAATATGCTCGTGCAGGAGGAAAGAGGGGAACGGTAATAGGTTATGTGGTAGTGGACAACGAGGTAAGACTGAAGATTAAGAAACTAGAGGTAGGGAACTATATAGATTCGGATCACTTTCCCATAATAGTGACAATAGAGGGAGAAATGAGTAATAACAATAAACCTATAAAGGAAGCAAAATGAAAAAGAGCAGGAAGAGGGGATTGGTCAATGAAAGGTAAAGAAAAGTTTAAGGAAAAAGTCAGGAATATTAAAATAGGGGAAGGAAATATAAACGAGGAAATGGAAATAATGATAGGAGAAATAAAAAGAGTATTAGAGTGCACAAACAAATAAGAAGTTAATGAAGGAGGGGATAGAAGTGGATGGGATGAGGAATGTCAACAGAAGAAGAAGGAAGTAAGAAGGGAATTAGAAAAATTGAGAAAAGAGACAAATAGTGGAGAAGAATATAGGAAAAAAAGAAGGAGTATACTGAGTTGTGTGACAAAAAAAAAAGAGGAGGAAAATAAAAGGTTTGGGGATGAAGCGGAGAAGGCTAGGACGGAAGAAGAGGTTTGGAAGGTGGTAAATAGAGAGAGAAGAAGAAGGAAAAGAGTAAACCAGGATATTGAGATGGTAGAATGGAAAACATATTTTATGAAATTACTAGGAGGGTAGAGAGGAAAGTTAGGAAAGGAGGAAAAGATGGTAGGAAAACAGATGAGGAGGAGGACATTACAAGGCAGGAAATTGTAAAGGTATTAGGGATGATGAAAAATGGAAAGGCACCTGTTATAGATGAGATTTCAAATGAAGTCTGGAAATATGGGGGGACAGAATTAGAGGAATGTACATGGATAATGTGCAATAGAGTATGGAAATGAGAGGGGTGGCTAGAGTTATGGAAAGAAGGAGTAGTGATACCAATGGTACAGAAAGGGAAAGGGGAGGAGGTTAAAGATAAAAGAGGAGTGACTCTAATGCCAACATTGTATAAAGTATATGTGACTGTTTTATCGGAGAGGTTAAAGAAAGTGGAAAAAAGATAGAGCCTCCGAATCAGGCCGAATTTAGAAAAGGGATGGGGGGATGGACAACATATATGTTCTGAACTATCTAGTAAATAAGAGGATTAAAAAGGAGAAAGGGGCAATGATAGCAATGTTCGTGGACTTAAAGGTGGCGTTTGACTCATTAGACCGAGGCGAGATAGAAAAAATTATGGTGAAAAAGGGCATACGAGAGGGATTGATACAGAGAGTATTGGAAATTTTTAGAGAGACAAAAATCAAGTTAAAAGTAGGAGAAAAAATAGGAGATAGCTTCCGAGTAGTGAGAGGAGTAAGGCGAGGATGTCCTGTGAGCCCACTTTTATTTAATATATTAATATCAGACTTGGAAGAAGAAATAAAGAGAAAAGGGTGGGGAGGAGTTAGTATAGGGATTGAAGAAATATATACGCTGGCATACGCGGACGATATATTGTTGATGGCAGAGGATGAAGAAGGGATGGCGAGCTTCATTACTGGATTAGAGAAATACTTAGATGGGAAAAAGTTAAATTTAACTGTAGAAAAAACAAAGTTAATGAGGTTTAGAAAAGGAGGGGGAAGGAAAAAAAGAATGGTCGGGGAGATAGAAGGGAATAAAATTAGAAGATGTGAAAGAGTTGAAATATCTGGGATATCCCTTGCAAACAAATGGAGATCATAGTTCTCATATGAGAGAAAGGATAAAAAAGACAGCAGGGGTAATGAAACAGATATGGGGAATAGGAAAAGAAGGTTTGAAAAAATTGGAGAAGGAGAATGTGGTTATTTGATACGCTGGTATAGCCAGTATTAGGTTATGGAGCAGCAATATGGGGATGGAAAGAAAGGAAAGAGATTGAGAGTTTACAAGAAAGGTATATAAGGTGGACGCTAGGGGTAGACTGGAGGACGCCGGGATATATGGTGAGAGAAGAAGTACAGAGGGATAAATTAAGTACTAGAGCGGGAAAGAGGGCATGGAATTTTGAGACGATGCTGTGGGAAAGAAAGGGAGGGGAGTTAGCGAGAAAGTGATTGATGGAGATAGAAGAAAGCAGAGGGTGGGTGATGGAATTAATGAGATGGGAAGAAGAAAGGAGGGAGTTCTTTAAGGCTAGAGATATAGAAGACAGGACTGAAGTAAACTATGAAGAAGTGGAAAAAGGGAAAGGGAAAGCCAATCAATAGAAGGATGGGGAATGATTGAGGAATCAAAATATAATAAATGGTATAAGATAATAAAAAAGGAAGGAGTACGAAAGTATTTAGAAAAGGGATAGGGAGAGAAAAGATGGACCAGAATAGCAAGGTTTAGATTGAGAAACGAGGTAAGGGAAGCTATGTATTGGGAAAAGAAAGAGAACAGGAAGTGCAGAATTTGTGAATGGGAAGAGGAAACATGGGAGCATGTATGGGAGGGATGTAGGAGAGGAATGGAAGATAGAGGAAGCTGGCAAGAGAATGTGGTAAAGATTCTAGGGGAGGATGGTTTGGGGGAAGAGTGGATAAAGGATTTAGAGGGTGCTAGGGGAGCGAATGAGAAAGAATAAAAGAATGGATACAAAAAAAAATAGTAAAATGGAGGTACAAGAGAAGAGAAAGAAAAAGAAACGGAAGTCGCTTAAATTAGAAGCGTAAAGATTTGTAAGTTATGGTTATGTAATAGCTTAAGTAAATAGCTGTAAATAGTAAGGATAAGTTTGTATAAAATATGTATACGGAAGGATTGGAAGAAATGGAAGTCATGTAAACCCTCAGGGGACACATTATGAATAAAGAAGAATATTATTAATATAAATTGATTTAGTGAATTTCAAATTTAAAAATTGAAGTTACCAAAACGTTGGCTTGGATTTGAGAGCAGAGTTATGTATTCCCCCTCCTTTGTCACATCCGCGACTTTATTTAGTAGGTTTTCTCGCGGAAGAGAATAATTTTTAAACATCATGAAACCATTATCAATTCCATTGAGGCCAATTTTTTCGCCCATATCTCCAATAGTTATGCCTGGTAGAGGTAAAAGTGTTGCTGGATCTCGGATTGGAACAATGAATGGATGAAGACTGTGATTTACGTTATCTGGGGTAATTAATTGTGCATAAAGAAGAGCGTGAGTTGCAGTCTTTCCTAAAAAATGAAATAGTTTCTTGAGAAATTCGCACATTAGATTAGAATAATTTAATTTTAAGAATCGTGATGAACAATGAAAAAATTAATTGTTTTTAACGACTTAGTTTCAAGATTCTAATTTATGAATGCTTCAATTTTTCAACGAAGTTTGGAATTGTTTAATTGTTTAGAATTATTAAATTTTCAAGGTAAACATTTTTAGTTAAAAATTCTATCTAATCACTTTGAATGTCACTTGATACTTAGGGTGCCCCCAAAAATCTATGATTTTGAATTTTGCAAACGCTGAACCTTAAATTTCTTCCGTTTGGTGAAAAAATACTGCCATAAATTTTATTTTGTTATTAAAAAATTGTTTAGAGGCTCCGCTGGGCCGCATTATGTATAAAAATGAATTTTCTCGGTTAAATTTTTTTTTATACAAATTTAAGGCAAAAAAATTCTTTCCCTCCCTAAAATGTATTTGTTATTTGTTAAGCAAATTTTTTTCTATAACAATATATGCACAGGATTTATTCTACAATGTAAAGAGAATATTCCCTACAAAGGAATAAATATTAAATATTTATACGGGATAACAATGAAATCTGAATATCGAAATACACCAAAAATACACATTTTTTACAGTTTAAAGATTTCTATTATTTCAACATCTTTTTTACCTGTGATTTTCTAACAAATTTTATTTTAAGCAATTAAAAATTCCATGAAATCGATCAGCAAAACTTATAAAAATTTTAGAATTGAATGATTGAATTAAATAAAATGAATCGCAGTTTTTTTCGGCCACCCGGTGACCGAAATTTAATTAATTTCTCATGGAGAATAGTCTCCTTATGTTTGAACAAAATTTTGGACTCATTCCTCAATAAGTTATCAAATACGTTTTAGGGAAAAACCTCTAAAAATTAAAAACAAAATTATGGCAGTATTTTTCACAAAAGGAAAGAAATTTAGTGAGTAGCGTTCACAAAATTTAATAACACATTTTTCGGGCTCCTTATTATTAATAATATATTTATCTTTAAAATTTCTATAATAAGAATTTCAAAATATATTTTTGAATACATATTTCTAAAGCAGTTTTATTTCCGAAGCCTTGAAACTAAAGCTTTTTTGCGTCAAAAGCTTAGATTTCAAAATATTGGTTTTGAAATTTCTTAATTTTTGGATGTTTTGAATTTCACAAAATTGTAGTTTCGAATTAAAATATTAAAAATGTAAGGACAATTTCACTATTCAATCTTCCAAAATTTCATATTCAAAGTTTTCATATTTTAAATTTAATAATTTTAGATTTAAATATTCTACATTGTTTGGTTTCAATTTTAAACGTACAAAATTCTTTGGTTTTTTAAATTCTTAAAAATTTCAGGATATGAAATTGAAAGACTTAGAAAGCCTTAAGACTTAAAGCCTTAAAAGTGCCCTAATAAAAAACAATTTCGAATTGAAAGGTTTAAAATTCTGCGATATCAAAAATTAAAATTATGGCAATTTTCGTGCATTCTTTTTTTATTTTAAAAGTAATATTTTTAAAATATCCGATTTTTATTTAATACCTCAATAATTGAACAATTTCTTTAATTTTAATAGTTACAATTTTAGAGTTCTGAATTTCCATGTTAAATGCTAAATCTTAAATTTATCCCTTCTAGTTCTAATTATTTAATTAAAATTGAAATGGTTAAATTTTGTAAACTATAATTAAAAATATATAAAAAGTTTAAATATCACAATTCTTGGTGACTTCAAATGTTCTTAGTTTTAAATGAATGAATTTTTTCATTTTTAATATTTTCAATCGAAAATTAGTTTTTGTTTTGAACGTTTTTTAGAATAATACAATTTTAGAGGTTTATTATTGATAATTTATTAATTTTGAACTGTGAAAATGACAGTGAATTTATTTTTTTTATTTTTAGAAAAATTAGTCTAATCAAATTTCATGTTAAATTATTCATTTTTTATGTGATAACAATTTAAATTTCTATACTTTGAAACATTTAATTTAGTTTGGAACTTTATATTTTCAAATTTGAATCGTTTCGAAATTAGAAATCACTTGAATTGAATAGCTTTCAATTTTATATGATTAAATTTGTACGCTTCCATTTAGAAATAATACAATTCCGATTCCTTTGAATTTTAAATTATCCAATTCGCAACAATTTTAATCTAAAAATATTTAATTTCTAACGCTTTGAAATTGTCTTATTTTCGAAATTTGAATTTGAAATATGTAAATTTTGAGATTCTTAAATCTAAAATACAATGTGTCAATTTTGAACACTTGTTATTAGAAACGATACAATTTCAATTTCTTACTAATTAAATTGTACAATTTTCAAAACATTAGTTTCAAATTTGTCAATTTTGACAGCTTCTTAATAAAAAATTTTCAGTTTCACTTTTAGTATCAAATTATTAATTTTTAAACGTTATTATTTAGAAATAATAGAAGTTCAATTCCTTTTCATTCCCATCAAAATATTACCCTTTTTCAAATACTTATCTGATCTAAAATTGTTTCATTTGGAACGTTTTCAATTCAAAATAGTTGAATATATATTTTTCAATTTCGAACGCTTTTAATTTGAAATTATAAATAATTAATTATTCTTTTGAAACATGTTTAAACATAACATTCAAAATATTACTTAATAATGGATTATTAAATTATGTATACTTTTACTGTTAGTGAATGAATGATTAACGATCTATTTATTGCAATTAAAAAAAATATTTTTTGTAGCCTACCTAAAAGACCAGACCAACATTTGGCTGCTTCGAAATTTGGAGAGTTTAAAATAAAACTTTCTGTTTGAGAATTATAAGTCGCTGTAGTCTGAAAACCTTTTAAATTCGTTCCATGAGCTATTTCCGTCAGAGACAAACATCCTATAAACTAGAAGAAAATTGATTATTGTGTGTAAAAAAAAAAAACTTTAACCATCGAATTTAGGTTAATAAATAAATAATTGATTATTTTTTAAAGTACTATAATGATTGACTCACCCTGCCGTCGATAAATTTTTTTGCTAATTCTTTATGACGTTCTGTGCCTAAATCCGAAATTCCTTTTGGAACAGTATTTCTACTGAGACCTCTTACTAATGGCAAAGAACCATCGTAAAGACTCATCAAGAATGTCCACTTACTGGATCTTCCTTCCTAATAGAAGACACTTATTTTTTGAAATATTTTTAACTTTATTCGAAATTTGAATGTTTGTATGTCAGAAAAAATATATATTATGTATTTAAAAATCAAGTCTTACAGTAATTGTTGAGAAAGCTTTTACTTGACGATAACATCTTCTACGAATTTCGTCTAGAGTTAAAGATTTCTTCGGATGTTGAAATTCTGGAGTTTTTTCTAGAAATTTCCATAACACTTCCTGTAGGTTCAATTACATAATTAATCATTTAATTTAGGAGAAACATTTGTTTAAGATGAGATTCTTTGTTTGTAATTATTATTGGAAATTTTACTTGTGATCGCACGAACTCTTCGCCCTCTAAATGCACTTTGAATGATTTCCAATTAAAACTTGCTCTTTTCCTGTAAAGATCCAGTGGTCCCTTCGGCAAATCTCGTATGGATTCCATTTTTTATGGTAACCTAAACTAAAACGAAATTTGCACAATTAAAAATAATACTGTTTGTAATTTCTTTGGTCCTTTATGTTCCACCATAACTTTGGATAGGATTGTGACATATTGGCATGCATTTTAAAAAATTTTTTTCAACTAAAATGATAAATACTAAACTGGAATACTTAAATTTTCCACCAAAAAGATAAAGTTTCAAACAAGAAGGTTAATTTTGAAACATAAATAATAATTTTCTACAAAAAAAAAGTTTTTTTGAGAAAAGAGATGAATTTTCATCTAAAAAAGACAAACTTTAACCAAATAGTTTAATTTTCACTTTAAAAAATTAATTTTCAACCAAAAAATTTCCTACAAAAAAAGACAAACAAATTTTCAGCCAGTGATAAATTGAAAAAAAATGATGAGTACATTTTTACCTGAAATACGTATCGAGTCGAAATTTCAAGTCTACATTATACCTGCTAATTCTAGATACAACCTCCTTTGAGCCTATTTGAGCCTGCACATCCTACTTTGATTCTCTTAAAGCCTAAGCATTCCGAATTTAGTCCTCCTTTAGTTCTCCTATAATCTCAACTGTATTTTCCAAGTCCTCCTTTAATCCTCCTACAGCCTCCCAGTATTTTTCAAATCCTCCCTTAGGCCTTCTACGGCCTCCCAGTATTTTCAAGACCTCATTTAAACTTCCTAAAACCTCACAGTATTTTCAAGTTTGCAGTTTCGGAATTAAATATTACTTTCGGTAAATATGTAAAATAATAATTTTAGCATACTACAATAAATAATTCGTTCTTTAAAATTTTATAATATTTCACCTCCTTATTATACACGGGAATACAGTATAACTACTGGTGTTCATTTTACTTTACTGAAAGCATTATAAGTATGAATACATAGAACAATATATTTTCAGGGTCTCACGACATCCTCCTTCAAGCCTCCAGTGATAGTGAGTTAGGGCATAGAGGCTCAGTGGAGGTTCTAATTACAGCCTACTTTAAGCCTACAAGTAGAGAAAATGGAAATATGTACCACTTGGGAGGCCTTAAGTAGGATGTAAATGTACAGAAATAAGTCCTCCTTAAAGCCTCTTTCAGCCTACGAAGCTGCAGACTTTGGAGGCGTAAAGTAGGGTTAAAATTTCGTCTCGGGACTTGAATTTTCAACCTAAAAGATGAATTTACAAACAAGAAAATTAATTTGTATACAACAAGATTAATTTTTTACCAAAAAGACGATTTTTCAACAAAATACATGAATTTTTAACGAAATATTTGATTTTTTAACAAAAAATAACAGGGTTTAACATAAAAATTCAATTTTTCAGTTTTCATTTACGGTTAAAAAATTCATTTTTAACCAAGCTTATACATTTTCAACTCAAATGATAAATCATTAACTGGAATAGTTTAATTTTCAACTAAAAATGGTAATTTTTCAACCTGAAATTGGATGGTTCAATTGAAATTTTTTTTATGTTGAACTAAAGAGATGAATTTTTAACTACAAAATTAAATTTGTATTACAAAAAAGATTAATTCTAAACGGAAAATCAAGTAGTTCTACTTGATAAAGTTTCAAACAAGACGGCTAATTTTGAAACATAACGAATAATTTTCTACAAAAAGAAAGTTTTTTTGAAGATTAGAGATGAATTTTTATCTTTAAAAGACAAACTTTCAACCGAATAGTTTAATTTTCATTAAAAAAAATTAATTTTCAACAGAAAAATTTCCTAAA
>CAKNWT010103378.1:485-12653 GCA_932066315.1 Andricus coriarius | reverse complement strand
ATAAATCAGACCTGCTGCGCAGAAGTGGAAAAAAGTAATAAAATACCAGCCAAAACGCTATAGGGGTCAGTTGACCCCTGCCGGTAACCGACTATAAAAAGTCAATTTTTTTTTAAAGTTCGCATCCAATATTTCCGAAAAAATCGTCAAATACTCCTATTTATAAATAATTAAAAGTCACAAAACGCCATCTCGCTGCAAGCAACCGCTGCGGAGATTTACCACTTCAAAAATCGAAAGGGGTCAATTGACCCCGCCCGGTACTTCTAGTGTTAAGGGAGATACCTCAATTTCATAAGCAATAAATATCGGTTCCTTTCTTCTGGAAAAGGTCATAATTTTTCTCTTATTACTATGAACAGGTAACTCCACATCACTAAGCCAGCTGAGAATCCACAGGAGCTCCCCCTTCAATTAAATGCAAACTCCTACACTGGTTACCTTAATAAATATCTTGATATCATCCGCAAACATGAGTTTTGTTACATTTTTTGACTTTCTTTTATCGTTAAATATTATATAGACTTGTGCATCCCAAATTAAAACCTTGAGGTACGCCTGACGACGGCGTGTAAGGTTCTTATTTGCTTCCAGCGCAGATTACAATATGTTTCCTATTATTAAGAAGGTTATTAAGTATCGAAATTACATTCCCTAGCAGATTAGACCCCTGGAGACACTCAGATAGCTTTACGTGGCTGAATCGATCTTTGGCTATATCGAGATAAATCACATTAACTTGGTTTCCCTCATTAAGTGCGTCCGAAATAAATTGTGTTAGAAGCATTAAATTAGTTATTGTGGACCGTTTAGTTAGGAAACCATACTGATAATCTGTGATGTCGGATCTGACAGCTGCAGATACATAGTTGGCTAGCGAATACTCAAAAGACTTCGGGAAATTCTTTATAACTGATATCGGCCTATAGTTCCTAATATTCGAATTATCTCCCGCTTTAAAAACTGGACTGATGCTGGTTTGCTTCCACATCTTCGAATATATTCCCTTATCTAGAGCTAGGTTGTAAATATAAGACAGCGGGTCTGAAAAAGAGTTCGCGCAATTACGAGTCAGGAAGTTCGGTATTTAATCTGCACCCGAAGTATATTTTTCTGGCAGAACCTGTAAAGCTAGTTTAACTTCTAATGATTTCAGTTTAAGTTTATAGCCGAATCTATCGCTAATTCTGTCACCATGTGCACACGCACGAGGATCTGCCTGGTTGTAAAAACTAATAAAATATTAAGAAAACGCGGCAACAATTGCTTTTGGCTTTTCCACTTTTACTGAATTGTCATACAAAACTCCAGGAATGCTAGATACATTCCTCAAGTCACTCAGATAGTTCCAGAAGTGTTTTGGATTATTTATCAAACTCTCTTCCGATTTTTGAATAAAATTCTGTCGATCCGCTCTGATAGTAAATTTTGCTTCTGTACGTAGATTACTAAAACAGCTAGCCAAGTTACTCATAGAAAGTTTGGTTCTTATCTTATCTTTGATTCTTATTTTTCAATTAAATTCTTAGAGTACCACTTCGGGTATTTACCTCGGCCACCTCAGGAAGTGTATCTTCGTACAGATAGAATAAATATCTCTCTTATGTTTCCATACAATATTAGGACTGCTACTTCGAGATCATCAGTGCTAGATATATCGCTCCAGTCAATGTTATTTGAACAGTTGAACGAAATTTAGTTTGAAATTGTTCAACTAAAAACTTCCATTTTATACGTTTAAATTATAAAATAGTTGAATTAAAAAATTTTCGAATTAATTTTAAAAGTTTAAAATTTAAGAGAGTTTCACTTTGAGTGTTTTAGATTGAAGTTCAGTTTTTATAACTTCAAATGAAAAATGTTTAGCTTCAGGAGTTCGAATCTTTAAATTTTAAAGACCAGGAAAAATTTTTGTGATCCGGGAAAAAACAGGGAATTCTTTTCTTCGACTAAAATGGCCAATCTGAAATACAAATATTAAGTTACGCATAAAACTTTAAATGTGCAAAACAGTGTATATTATTCAAAAATAAAATACAATATTTATATAATCGATATAAATATTTTTCAAGACACGTTAAGCCTCCTGCAGAGCAATCAGGCGGAGTTCAAAGAATTACGTGCAAACCAAAGAATTATAATGCAAAAATGAATTCAAAACTAGAACAGGTTCTTGTGCATACAGAAGATTTCATTACTGATATTGAATTGACCTTACCACTCAAAGAAATGCAAGATTTCAAGAGATTTTACGTTAATTTCAAGATGGATTCAAAATTTCGAGACAGCTTCGTATGTATATTATTTTCGTTATTATCATTTCGTTATTATCATTTCGTTATTATTGTATACCTGAAAGCATTCATTTTTGTATCCGTGTTTTACGAGAAGCTCATTACTTCTCGTAAAACTATAACAAATATTTTAGAAAAATACTTGTCCGAAAACGTTGCTCTCGAATTTACTGCCGTGAACAAAAATGGAAATAAAGAAATCTTCAATCTAAAATTGGATGTGTTTTACCCAACGCAGAAGCCTCGAATGGTGGACGTCGTGCCCGGGCAACTGATTGACAACATTCTGGTGATTCACACAAAGCAGAAGATATAGATTCAGATAACTAACTACTTTATTTTGTCTTATAACTTTACTTAATTTATATCTTGTTTTCGTTCTAACTTATAACATTGCTTACAACTTATAGAAAACTATACTGTTCAATTGTGCGTTAGATTTTTCATAATATTTTAATGTATAAAATACATCAACTTTACTTTTAACAAGTAAGAATTTTTTATTCTTGAGTAATTTAAATTTTGGTAGACTTCAGTTGATAAATAACAAAAATATCCACCGAAATTCAAAATAAAATCAATTTTACTGGTTTAATACCATCGATATGCAAGCTAATTGCCCATGTAGCATTTTTTTTTGCTTAGCAAAACATGAGTGATTGGCAGAGTCAAAAATTGTTTTAAAACATAAGTTAATAATATCTACCTTTCATTTAAAACATTTGGTATGCTATCAATCTGGACCACTTAATATTATATATTTAGCAAGTAGCATAATTTGATTTACTTGCTTATACAAAGTTAATTGAGCGGCTGATAGCAAATGCGGGTAAAAAAGATCTGCCCGCTGCGCGGGCACGTTCTCATCGCGTGCTGCGACCGCGGATCGCTTCGCTCTCAAGTTTCAGCGCGCCGGAGGCGCGCGTCTGTTGAATCTCGCTTTGTCTTTGTACTTCTCGTCTTTGTACTTCCTCCACATTTGTGCACAGATATTTTAAAATTAAAGGTCACAGCATCGACAACTGCCATTCGTTGATTGTGACCGATTAAGAGCCGGATAGCGTCGGATAGAACAGCGTTTTCGGTCTTCGATGCATCCATCACCCAACTTAATTTTCGACCAAATTCCGGACATAGCCGGATAAGACTCCTCCACGTAAATAATTTCATTTTCTTGTCCGGGTGTCCGCTTAAGAGCCAGATAGCGTCAGATAGAACAGCGTTTTCAGTCTGGAATCCATCACCCAACTTAATTTCCGACTAAATTTAGTGCAGAGCCGGATAAGGCTCGGCCGCGGAAATAATTTAATTTTCTTATTCGGGTGTCCGCTTAAGAGCCGGATACCGTCGGATAGAACAGCGTTTTCGGTCTTGGATGCATTCATCCCCCATCTTAATTTTCGACCAAATTCCGTATAGGGCCGTATAAAATGCCATTTTTAGGTTAGTTAAATATAGGTTTGTTTTCTGATGCCGAATACAATCCGGATAGAGCCTCTATGCTTCCGTGTAAGATATTACGAACCGTGTAAGGACCATATAGCGGCGCACTAGATTCCGAAATGAGCTATCCGGTTGTGTATTCGTCTCTATCGGATCCTATCTGTCATTTTTAGCAGAGTTGGCACGCTTCGATCAAACCCTGAAGTATGAGTTCAATTTTTCGAAAATTCAAAATTTCCGCATGTTAATTAAATGGGATTTTGAAGTGCCCGGTGGCACGTATTAATATTCGAATTTCGAAAAAAATGACGGATTTTCTTTCTCCGCAAATGGAAACTTTTGGGAGGGGGCCTTGCCCTCTAGGGTGAAAAGCGTTTTTTTGGACTACCCTAATGTATATCATGGCAATTCATAATATGCATTGATATTAAAACAGATGTATTTTTATTGTCTTTTTTATAATTAAAAAAGTGCGCATCCTATAACAAAATTTTTGTTAATTAACATTTTATTGCACCTCAAGTCGTTTTTCGAAAAATTAATTAATTTATGTCCAATGTTATTTTTTAGGATTAGAACAAAAAATACGAATCCTATCCAACAGTGATTTACACCAAATTTGTAGATCTGTTTTGGCAGCACAATTTTTGTCTATTCATCTTTGTTCATAGCTTGTGTCGATTGTCCACATATTTAATTTGTTATTAATAATGTTCTTTTTCGCAACTAAAACAAAAACTACGTATCCTATCATAAAAAGATTCATAACAAATTTGCAGCTCTTTTTTGGGTGAACAACTTTTTTTTTTTTTTTTCGTGCCTTATGTCGTGTGTGCACAAATTTTATTTTTTTATTTTCAATGTTCTTGTTTACGAATGAAACAAAAAGTGCGCGTCCTATCAAAAAGTAATAATAACCAATTTGGAGATATTTTTTGGGTGCACTATTTTTGTTTATTCATCTTTTTCCGCATCTTGCATAGTTTGACCTCAAACTGAAAGTTTTTATTTTTTATTATTTTTTGTGCGATGAAAGTTTTTCATTTTTGATTTTTCAACAAAATTCAAAAGTTTGTTGTGATACTCCTGGCGGGCTTTCGAAAATCAACGTTTTTATTTTCTTGACTTTTCTTCATATCGTGTGTTGTTTGACTTAAAATTTTCATTTTCGTTTGTTTTTTTTAACTTTGAAAATGCTATATCTCTGATGAGGATAAATTATTCAAATGTTCGAGTACTGCGAATAGCCGTACATAGAATTTTTAGTACTTGAAAAAAATGGTACAAAAATTTTTGAAAAAATTCCATCTTTTTAAATTGTAATCCAAAATAGCTGGCTAATCAACTTGACTTTCAGTTTCCGACCCTAAAAGAGTGTACCAAAGGCCAATCAAATAGATTAATTCTTTCAAAAGTTATAGTGCTCTCAGACAGACATATACATACAGACATATAGACAGACATACATACCTGTTGTTCGGGTTCGGAGGGTCTCAAAACGTGGACATTTGACAAAAACGGGGGGTGGGGAGCAAATTTTACACAAATATGATATCTTCTGTGATGAGAATGTAAAAATCGTCGGAGCAAGAACGTGTGAATAATGTTGAGGGCAAAAACGACTTAATGAGGAACAAGAAAAACAAGGATAGCATATTATAATATATAACGATATATATTTCAACTTATTGTAATATAAATCTATCGTTATGTTATAATATAAGATACCACCCTCATTTTCTTGTTTCTTCTTAAGTCGTATTCACCCGCAACATTCTTAACTTATTTTTGCTATAACGATTTTCTTAACCCGCTTTTGCTGTCAGCCACTCAATTAAATATTCATCGGGTAATACAAAGTGTCTAGGAGGGGCCCTTCCAATAATCGTGTGATAAAAGGGTACTCTCGTTAGGACCTGCTCAGAAGTTGTGGCTAAAACAGCGTTCAATAACTAGTTAGGCCCTCTCCATTTTTCCCGACCAGCGCTGGATTAGAAATAGGGGAAACTATCCAGGGCCCTACTAAACCCCGATTGGAATATCTACATGGGTAGTCGGAAGGACCTTGCACTTTTTCATAAAAGCATGAAACTTTTGGGAGGTGTTTTAAGGCCTATTTGAAGTCGATTTATAGATGTATCCACTTTGGGCCTCAATGCAGAGGTCTGATATAGCTGGCTGTGTCTATGTGGGAGGGGCGGGGGGCTATATACCCAACTCATAGTTGCTGTCACTTTGGGACTTTATTTATTGGCCTTATATTACGAGTGTTGTCTACATCCAGAGGAAAAGCACTACAAAATATCATGTTTGTTGTACTTATTATTACCATTTTCATTTGTAAACATTCAAGGGGCTGTATCGAGTCAACTCATAGTTGGACTCGCCTAAGACCTCCGTTTAGGGACCTTATATTGCGAGTTTTGTCTGCACCCAGAAGCCCAGCTCTACGAACTATCTCTTGTTTCTTTATATTATGGACAGCTTTACTTGCGGTTATCTAATGGTTGAATAACGTAACATTATAGTATATTATGCGCCGAGGCGAATACACTATTTTGTTTGACGACGGTGCACTTACAAGTTTTGTTGCGACAGCGTAGAGTATCGTAATAAAAACGCGTGAATGCACCGTAGTCACATAAATTATATTTAGGATCTGAAAGTGTGGCAACGCATACGCAAAGTTATGTGCATTTAAGTTTTCTTTTGGAACATGCACATTGCGAACTACATCCTTTCTGGCGACCACAGCGTACCAAACTCCATGCATGCCTGCATCAATTGCGAGTGTGATCCAGTCTGGTGCCCAAACGTTTTTGGTCTTTTGCCATCCCCATTGTGAAGGACAGGGAAAGTTCTGGTTCGAGGTCAGAGCTTGGCCAAAGATATGTACACCCTGATACATGGAGCGTAGTATATGCTGTTGTAGGGTATCTTTCGTTGGAGGAATCGTTTCAAGCTGATTCTTTTTTTCGGTGAATAGCATTCTGCGACATTCGTCGTCACTAATCGATGCAATAAATTTGAAATCAATCGAAAAAATGTTGTGTTTATTAGCTGCTGCATTTTTTTAAATTGTGTAAAGGAATTCTGAAGCCTGATAAATGAATAATTGCAATAATGCGTGTCATATATGATCACGATGAACCTTTCGAATTGTTTTATACATCCCTCTCATATACCGAGTGCAGCAGCTAAGAAATCATTTGTGGCCTCTGGAAACTTCTGCCAAGTTTCAAACGCAGACGATTTATTTTTTCCTGAGAAGGATAAACTGATATCACTCCCGGAGAATGCATGGAATTGATAGCGCGATGATTTTGTCCGGTTCTTAAAATGATACTCGTTTCAAATCAATTTATTTATTTATTTATTTTTATCAATTTATCAAAATACTATTTATGTATGTAAGACTTAGAAAAAAATTCGGTTGCTTTGCTAGAGATACAGCAAGCCTGTGCGTGCCTATGAATTTATGATTATTACTAGAGCCTACACGCACACAGTTCTGCCAAGCGAGGAAATTTTTCCACAATAATAATGGCCAGAACCAGGACATCTGTATCCAAAATAACGTGAAGGTTGTCAGGACATTTTCATTGTTTGTTGTATGAACTTTTTTCCAGCTTAGCCTAACTTACGCAAAAAATGTTTTCTTTGTTGAAATTCGCTTAATTAATTCAAAAAACTATAATAATACAACATGGTTCTGGATGACAGAGAACAATTGAACTTTCACTAGCAAACTGTCAATAGCGCGCTAATCGTAGAATAATAGCTTCAAAAAATGGCATCCTGTATTCAAAAATTATTATTACTTCATTAGTCAACTAGTCTATAATTATAAAGTAATAAAGTAATTCAACCTGTCCAAATTTAGTTAAAATTGGCAATAATATCAATAAAAAGATGCCCCTCAATGTAGGCCCAAATAAGGTATAGCTATAAATCAGCTCGATATATGCACCTTAATGCATCTGAATTGAGACCGAAACTGGCTACAACTCTACTCTCTAAATATGAATCAGTGAAAAATTCACTGATTGAAATAGTAGTCGGACATTTCACTGTTTAATAATTAGTGATTCCTGACTCTTCACTAATCAATTCAGTAACACCAGAGTAAATCATGCGAGGCATAACCTCTAAGTTTTAAAGTAAGGGATCGTCCATATATTACGTAATTAGTTTTTCTTTTGTTTAAATAAAGACGAAAGGAGGATTGCTGTGAAGTTGAGAATGACAAAACGGTATAAACAAAGAAAAAATTGATTACGTAATATATGGACGACCCCTAAAGCGTTGTTGTTATTCTTTTACTTAAGTAGCAAAAATAATTTTTTAAAGACATAATTTGTAAATTTTTGGACTATAAGTGTGCTGAATTTACTGCGGGGAAAATATACTCTAACTCGTATAAAAAGTACATACTTGACGGGTGTGTACATGACAGTCGAATCTTGAAAGTAAAGAAATATGTGAGGGTTTTTGTCATTTAGAAGAATAAAGTCTTTTCACATTTTTTAATATTTGATCACATTGATGGGTTTTAAGTTTTTAATATGATTATTTAATTGAATCTACTAAAATCTTATTTTATTATGACTGCTAAATTGACGTGGTTTAGTGCTGCCAACTCTCAAAAGTGAAACTTTCACTGAATTAATAAGTAAATTTTAACTGGTTGACAGTGACCGGATTTTAGCTATTTCAATCAGTGAGATTTCACTGACAATTAGTGACTTTTCACCAATTCAGATTTAGAGAGTAAGTTAACTTAAAATAGGCCCTAAAGTATGTCAGCAAATTTTTATGGTTATATCAAAAAGTGCAAGGTCGGGGTCATTTTTGCGGCTTAACTTGCGGACTATTAATGTAATAAACGAATTTAATAAACAAACTAACTTTTCACCTATTATTGCACAAATAGGCTTCCGTGTTAGCATGGAATGGACCCAAAATAACTTCGCAGTACCACTTCTCGACAACAGTTAATCATACAGTGAAACAGTTACTTGTTTAAGCAAATAAAAAAAAGTATTCTAGCTAATCTTAAAAACATAATATTTTTTTCTTTTACTAATATCAAATATTAATAACTATACAACAATTTTTTTTGAAAGAATGAACTATTTCTACTAAAGTATAGGCTGTTTTCGAACATTGTTAGTAAAAAGTTATTTTTAATCTAGTCCATGGAAATTCATATAGTTTTAAAATTCGTTAGTTAAATAAATAAACTTGAAACCCTTTTCAAAAATCGGCTTTCACAACGTTTTGACAGATGTTTTCTAAGTGTCCCAAAGATTCATACATTTTTTCTACATAATTACAAACAATGACTTAACTTTAAGGTATTTATTCACCTTTAAAGTAGTTTAATTTAACCGCACTGCACACCTTAATTTTACGCTGCACAGCTACTCGTACCTTGCGTCCTCCGTGTTTGCATACAGATATCTTACACCCCCTCCGACCCTTCAAGAAATCCAAAAATTGTACATATCTTTTTACTGCACAATCAAATCTATCTATTAAAATAAAAAATAGCCGCTAGAAATTCGAAAGCCTATTGTTAGGTATTCATTTGTCCGAAATCTTATTTTCCGTAAATCACATTTTGCCGTAAAAATCACTAGATTTGCGCGTGATGTAGAAATAAACTATAGAGGAGATTGCTATTGATGAGAACTTATTAAATAATACCAATATATATGAAACAATTTTTTTATTAAAAATGATGTATATAATTAACTATTTATTGTAAGATATTCTAATTTCATGGTCACCAATTCTTGTAATGTCGTTTTAATATTAATTTAAATTTGATCATGCGAATTATTATTCAGTAATGAAAAATTAATAAGAAAATGATTGAAAAATAATGAGATGGATGGCTTTTCAACAGACCGTTCGTTCTGATAATTAAGCCTGTTATTCCAGGTGTTTCAAAGCCTGGAATATCAGGTTTAATTATTGGATTGACCGTACCTTTAAAAACCTAAAAGTAGAAGTAAATTCAAACAACAAAGAATTCTCATAAATGCCACCTAACGTCTGTGTGTCATTCTTTAATTTCTTATAAATGGGATGTATGTTGAGAATAAAAATAGTGGAACTACACAGTTTAACCTGCTATTACAACAAAGTTTACATTTCAATATCTGGAAAGATGTAGAAAATGGAAAATATATAACAAAATTTGTATGTGACTGTTAGTAGCAGACGACAATTTTGAGAAAAGTGCACAATTTCCCCGGGTTATTTGAAATCCCATTCTATAAATATGAAGATTATTTTAGGAAAATGGATTGGAAGAGTAGATTTTGTAATAAATTTAGAACTTTGAATATAAATTAGTGTATTTTACACTAATGGACAATGACGATAGCCGTGAGGATGAAAATTTCAGTAAAAATAAAGAATGTTACTTCCGCGTTGAACGTTTCTCTGATTAGTTTGATATTCTCCTATAGCGCATTTTTTACTATTTCAACTTTTGATGACAGCACAATAAAGTAAATTCAGACGTTTTCAATTTTATAAAGGCGATTTTTTTTCTGGAACATTTTCAGACTATATTTGAAAATTCATATTTCCTGTACCATATTCAACCACCACGAAGAATAAGATACAATAATACATTGTAATTCACTTCCAAAGACAAAAAATTAATTAATTTTCATAAATTAAGCAATATATGTTAAAACATTATTTCAAATGGCCTCCCGAAATGTCGTCATTTTGTCTGAATTATCGTCTGCTACGATCAGTCAAAGTCGCAGTTTTAATTTATTTTAATATACTATACATTTCTAAGAGCTGAAATATATTTACTAATAAAATAGAAGGATCGCATTCTTACTTCAACCACGAGAACTGTTCAAAAAGTTCGTGCACTGAGTTTTTTCCTGAAACATAAATGGAGCGAGCTAATTTAATCAAGCAACGATCCAACTTCAAATTTCCCGTATATTCGAAAATCCATGACTGGTCACCAGTGATCACTTTCGGAATGAAATCCGAAGCATTTTTGCTGTCATCTCAATATTGACAATCGGAAACACGCTGTTCTTTTTTATCCCAAGTCAAAACTTTCGGGAGATTTTTGATACACAATTTTTTCAAGTTCAAAAATTCCCTCAAGATCGTAAAAATACTGTCTACTCTTATTCCCAACTTATCCGCAATCATCCTTGTGGTAATACGACAATCTGAAAGCACCAAATCGTGGACTTTCTTAACGTTTTTATCCATACGAGACGTTGAAGGGCGTCCCTTTCTCTGTTCGTCTTCGACGCACTCCCGACCATTATAAATCGGTTTGTCCACTTCTAAACTGCCCCTTTTTTCATCGCGGATTCCCCGTATACGGTATTTAACATTTCAAAAATTTATTGTCCATTTTTTCCGAGTTTTATACAAGAAACTTGATGTTGATTCACTGCTCGATTAAATTAGCTCGCTCCATTTCTGTCTAACAAGAAAAAAAAATACTTTCACAAAAATCGAAGCCAAACAATACGTGAACACCTGATCACGGTCAAATTTTTACTGAATTCTGAGCACCTTCTCGCCTATAAACCGAGGTATAAACATTGACTTCCGCAGTGCCACTTTTCATGAAAACAATCAGTACACCAACTTTTTGAACAACCCTCGTACTTCTTTTAGTTGAAACACGTCCTGTTTGCTAAAAATTAAATAATGACGGCTCTTGCTCGCTCTGCTCGGTCATGTCTAAGTGCGATCCCCTCTATTATTTATTTCTACATCCCCCGAAAATCTATTGATTTTTACGCAAAATGAATTTTAGGGAAAATGAGATTTCGGACGAATGAATACCTACCTAGCCTATTCGCAATAAAAACAGGGTCACAGGGCGGAATAACTTACTGGTAAAAGTTCGCCAGTACCAAGATGTATTATATTGAAAAAAGTTGATTAACGGTCGACTCCTCTCGACTAAAACGACCTTCAGATAAACCTTTAGTTAACGACCCTTCAGATCGACAAGAATGAAATTTTATGGTCTTCAGTTGATTTTTACGCACGGGATAAAAAACTTCTTATGACTTTCCATTAAGTTTTATTTCTAGAACGATCACTTTCCACTATAATTGCGGCCTTTTTCTTTTTCAGTCTATAGTAACCTTTTTGTTAAAGCAGGGACCTGGCCGAAATATTTTTGCAACTTTCGTCTTGTTTCTATACTTGGAAAACGTAACTATAATCCTCTTGTTTTACGGTAAGTTTACCGAAATAGACCTTTTCATTTAAGAAAAACGATATGGCGCAGGTTGAAAAATATATAGTTCACTCACGAGAGTTTCAAGCAATTTGGTGTGAAAATACATTGCAGTCGCATGACAATGAATGAGTAATGCAGATTTGTCCTAAAATTGATTTGTCGAACGCCAGCAAGGCC
>CAKNWT010103377.1:464-12997 GCA_932066315.1 Andricus coriarius | reverse complement strand
TCTGAATGAAAATTGTAGAGAATCTAATTCTCTACAAATTTGTTACTGACCTTTTTCATTGAGAAATGCAAAATACGCGTGCAAATCCACGAAAACACAAAATCCAAGATGGCGGACACTTCCGGTAATTATTTCTTGGACAATTTTGTGATTTTTTCATCTGCTTCGCGGGGGGTACTTAACTGCGTCATAAAATCTCAGCCCGCGGTTGTTCAGTTTCTTGAATCGAATTTGATCTAAAGTCATTGGGCTATAAAGGAAACTAGTTTACCAGGAGAGTTTCTACTGCTATGAAGTTCATAGATTTTAAAGGGGGCGCTTTTTCTTGTAAGTTTCAATAGACAGAGATGAAGAGATGGTGGGAGGGACAGAGTTCCATGAGTATTACGGAAACTCGTTGAAGCCTCTAGATCGCATAAATACTTATAAATCAGCCCAGCTTCTTCAGGACCTGTAGGTATAGCTAGTCTGTTGATACAGACAGCTATCATTATTTCAGAGAGAGAGAGAGAGTGATGTCTATTTCAGTGCCCTAAAAATTTGCAGGTATAGGCTGAAGGATACAGACCAGAAAAAGACCAAACGTGGTTTGAAACTGATCTTAGAGTGGTTTTAAGTTGATCTTTCTTTTCACGAGAGTTAGAGGCATTTTTCGTTGCGAATTGTATTTTTTCAGTAGTAATCATAATTTTCCTAGAAGCTTGCTTCATTAAGAAAATTCTTCTCCTTATATAAAGTTACTTTCATAACTTAAGGAACAGCATTATTTGATTTCATATATAAAAATTATACCGATCCTACACAGTTGTTATATATTTATAAGGACAGAGAAAAAGATTATTCATAATTAACTCGCGTAATTGTTGTATACTTATTAAAGTGGGCTAGAAAAATTCCTTACTTTCTTCTTCTAAAATGTCCCGTGAAGAGACTGCCCGGAGCTGATCTAATGCGCGTTAGCTTCATTTTACAGGAGGAGCGATTGAATAGGCGTTCCAATACAGGAACTCCACAAAAGGGCCTCACTTTGCAAATTATTAATAATACGAATTTTTTAGATATGGGAATAATATTTTTTATGATAAAAGAACAAATAAAAAGCTATCGATTAGTGTGAAAAACTAAAAATCGATTTTTTCCACATTAGGTCCCTTTCGTAGCGGGCGGTCACATTTGATGCTTTTCAATGATAGAGAAAAACATGCTATCATGTTTTCTACTATTTTCAATTTAAGCTTTTTGTACCAGCTCTCCGTCATGTTTGTTGACGGGACATTTTACATATTCTACAGCATTTGCTCACTTAACTGCTGAATGTAAAAAACTGCGTTTGAATTTGAAAGCCAAAATAGTGTATTTTGATTTCGAACCTGCCTCACTTGCATACAAATGAGAAGTTTAGGGAAAATGTTGAGAAACAGTTGAAACGAGAGAGAGGTTTGACTCCTTCGGACATCTTTCCTCTCTCTCACTTACGCCCGCTCATTCTCTCCTCCTCGTACGGTGCGGTGGTACGAAGGGCCGCCAGTGTTGGGGGAAAGAAAAAACGGAGGACATTTTGACACCAAAAGGAACAATTTATAGGGCAACTGTTTTGGCGAAAAAATAAAGCCATTTTGGACCACGCTTTATTTATTCATATTTTTACCACTTTTATTAAACTCAGGTAGTTAAAATTTAACCATTCACAGATGTTTAACGAAAGGTTTTTTTCAATATTATGTAATACTTTGAAGGGACGTAGGATGAGAATTGCTCTAAAAGAAACCTCAAATTGTCATGAAATGACAATTTGAGTTGCTTAGAAAAATTTTTTTGTTGCTGAGAAAAATTCAATAACTTGCTTAAAAGCTGAACTATGTTGTGAAACATTTATATTTTTCGTTTATGATTATTAATTTTAGTGGAAGATTCGTCTTATTTATAGAAAATTAATCTCCTTGCTTGAAAATTCACCCTTTTGTTTCAAAATGCATCATTTTCATTGAAAATTCATCTGTTTGGTTGGAAATAAACTGTTTTGTGAAAAATTAATATTTAATGATTAAAAATTCAACTATTTTGTAGACAATTTTGTCTCTTTTCCAAAAAAATTCCAGAATTTGGTTGGAGAATAAACTAATACGACTAATCGTGCCCAAAATCTTGTACGGGAGAAGAAAGTGATTGTTTTTTCTAAAAACATACCCAAACCAAATTTATCGACAACATCTCTTCACGAAGGACAATATTTTGTATTTTTTCATCGCTCTTCTGAAAATTCGACGTGGATGACAAAGCAGCAAAAATTATTAGGATAAATAATGTTTTGTATAGTGAAAAGTTTGTTGTTTAAATTTAAGAAATTAAATTCAGTATAAATCCAAATTTTAATTCCTGTTCCGCGTTCAAATATAATCTTTTCAAGAATCTCCCACGGACAAGAAGAAGTGACTTTTTTTCTAAAAGCAAACAAATTATTAGAAAAATAATTTTCTTCATAGTGGAATTTAAAAAAATATAAGTAACTAAATTCAGAATAAATAAAAATGCGTCTTCTTCTTTTACGTCCAACAATGAAAAACTACGAAATTCTTGGAAATAAAATCTTGCCGAAAATATCTCACTCGACAAGAAAAAGTGCCAACTTTTTTAACAAGAAAAATTATTAGGAAAATAATGTTTGTGTTAGTACAAATTTTTTTTTCTCTATTTAAGAAACTCAATTTAGAATAAATAAAAAATGTTATTCTTCTTTAACGTTAAAAATTCAAAAATTACGAATTTCTTGGAAATAAAATCTTACCAAAAATATCTTATGGGAAAAGTTGAAAATTCAAATTTTTTCTAGAGAATTCGCCCTTTTTATTTGAAAATTCAAAAATTTGATTAAAATTTGTTTTCTTTCTTCACTGAAATATCTTTCCTGGTTGAAAAATAAATTTGTTTGTTAAAAATTAATCTGTTTTGATTGAGGATTCACCTATGTTGTTAAAAAATTCGACACTGTTTTTTCAACATTTATTGTTATATAGCAAATTAAATTCGTTTGATTTTTGGTTAAAAATTACTTTTTTTGACGAAAAATTGATCTATTCTATTTTTGGTAGAAAATGGATCTTTTTTCTAAGTTTCAAAGTTTTAGTTGAAAATTCATCAGGTCAGTTGAAAATGTAATTATTTGTTGAAAATCCACCTATTTAGTTGAAAGTTAACTTTTTTCATGAAAATTCTTATTCAAAATTCAACTGTTTTGTAACTAATTTGTCTTTTTGGCTTCAGAATTCAACAATTTGGCAGCAAATTTACTTTTTATATGAATAATTATTTATTCCAATTTTTTTTGTAATTTATCCTTTACAGGTTAACAATTGAACCATTCGGTAGATAATTGATGTATTTTGTTAAAAATTCATCTTTTAGGCTTTAAGAGTCAACTGCTTTCTAAGACATTATGACGAGGGAGGTCTACCGATGAGGGAAGTAGGATGAGGGCACTGAGAGAAGGGTGAACACATTAAAAAAGACAGCGAATAAGTACAACAACCATTTATTACCACTTACACAGACAAGATCACCGCCAGACCGTTGTGAAGACGGGTGGCGTAGATGGTTGTCCCATATTGGGGCGGTGGATAGAGACCTGGGGGTCCTTTTCCAGAACGCGGCGTGGAGTAGATTGTCCTGGAGCCGGAATGCGATGATCGGCAGGCTGAGCCAGTAGAGAGCGGAGCATTAGTGTAGCACACGGGGCACGGGTGGCACAATCGGGTTTTCGGTTAGGCGAACGAGTCGAGACTGAGCAACTGCTGTGCTGTTGCTCGGGATTTCGGGTCCCCTCGGGGGATTCCTTTCCGTCTCGCGTGCGGCCCGGCCAGTCTTTCGTGCAGGGCCGTGCCGAGTCCCGCGTTATGGTAACAATTCTGTTACAACATTCGACATTTCAACACGGAAACTCAACTCTTTCCTTGAAAACTCACCTCTATTATCTTCCTATTTTCTTCAAAAATCACCCAATTTCCCAGCATTTTATGCTGTAAAGTCTGTTAAAATATTATGTTCGTATTTGTTTCCTGGACGGTTCAAGTTTTGTGTAATGACCTTTGACGAGGAAGGGGAGTTGTGAAAAATTCTTTTAAAATATCGTGACGTAGTTTTTGAACGGCCCCTGACATAATCATTTTATTTCCTTGCAGAAGAACCCAGTGGGTTTACGATATCGCTAAGACGTCGTACGATCTGACGATGTCTTTCCGACATCGTAAAGACATCTTGACGACATGCGCATAGATTGTGTTAAGGTCGTCATAAGAACTCGTAATGATGTCGTAAAGACGTCGTCAAGTTTTGTGCCCACTGGGAAGACGACATCAAAAATACCGACGATAATGACGAAGACGACGATAATGTTGCCGGATTTAGTGTGGAGATCGCTTACGACGTGAAAAAAGAGGAGGCTCTTGTCGCACTGAAGAAGATCGCAAAAAACACAGAGTGAGTTTTTTGAAAAATTTCTAAGAATCTCTCACACACAATTAAAAGAAAAACAATCAATAGATGTGCTTGCTCAGTTTACCATTAATTTCTCCAAGATTAACAGTGCCGTGGCACTGTTAATCTTGGAGAAATTAATGGTGACTCAGAAAGTCCGTTTTGGTGACGAAACTTTCTGAGACAATTACATTGGACTCTGCGTGAACAGTAGTTATATGAGACTTTTATGTTCTTGTAGAGATGTTAAAGAAAATCAAGTCTGATGTTATTCCGAGCGAAGGACATAAGGATGTGAGTATGAACTGCATTACACTAGTTTTCGCAGCTGAAGAACTATTTGTGTGTCTATTTTTATAGTAGGGGATACCGGGGCGAGCTGAACATGGGGGCAAGTTGAACCATTACATTTATCTTCTAAAGTATTCGTCATGTAGTAATTTTGTTTACCTGTTGCATCGTCCCAAGTTATCCTAAAAAACTTGTTTTCATGTCTCGTAAGTGAATTTTAACAAGTTTCAATTTTTCGATCCCAAGCTCTCGTTAAACCATATTAATTTCAAACAATCGACTTGCTAGATTTATTATACCTTTAAGTATATCACCCTTCAATGATTTGAGGTTGTGTTTTTCGCAACAACAAAGTTCAATATTTTTTAATGTCAATCGCATGTCGGAGCGAGTGGTGTCACCTCCATATGGGGCGAGTCGAACCACTAAAATTCGAGGTCTTACTTGCATGTTGTACTGATTCTCCTATCAGAGACGAATTGAGAGCCGACAAGGAAAAAAAAAACGGAAACTGTCGAAGAAAAATATTTTAAAGGACTTTTTGCAACTCAAAAAAGGCAACAGAGAAAAAAGAAACGGAGAAGAGAGAAAAAGGAAGACCAAGAACGAAGTAAAAAAGTAAAAGCAGGACAAGAAAAATGAAAAAAGGATCTACTCTGTTCAAATACATTCACAGAATTTCATATATGTATATATTGTAATAAATGATTGAAGATTTGATTCACGATTTCAAAATTATTGACTCCACGAAAGAGTTACAACTCGCCCCGCATGTATGTACAACTCGACGCGGGCCTGGGGCGAGTTAAACCATTTTCGGCATCATCTAATTTCGCTGTTAATGAACTCAGTTATCAAATTAAACTGTTGATACTTGTAGTTATATAAGCCTATGGTGTACGAAACAAGGTAACAATAATATGTTTTGAAAATGTTCGCCAAAATGAATACAAAAAATTGAAAAATGAAAAGTGGTTGAACTCGCCCCGGTCTTCCCTAGCAGACTTTATTCAGGAAGAATTGTAAAATGTTGATTTTTTAAAATCTTAATTAAAGTTGTAGCCAGGGTGTCTACCCTACTTGGAAAATTTGGTAATCCTGGAATTGTCAGGGAAGTTTTGTATTCCTGGAAAAATCTGCAAATATCAGGGAAGTTTTATATTCCTGGAAAAACCTGGAAAAGTCAAGGAATTCTTTTAAAAGCGTGCTTCATTTTTCTTTCAATTCGATTATAAAATTGAAGAACAATGATTCCTCATTTTTAGGAGTAGCTTTATATTATTGTATTTGACTATTCTATTTTTGATTAGAAATAGATAGTTTTTAGTAGATAATTTAAGGGCTTAAACGCATGTCAGGGTACCATCGTATACCTGACGGCCTGGCGACCCTTTTCTATTTTATCGCGCTCCGCCTCGGGCCAAGTCTAGCTCGAAGCTCGACGAGGCGTTGTGGTGCTCAACCGAAGGGCACTGCGTACGTTGCGATGGTACCTTTAACATTCAACTGGCTCTGTTCCACACCACCATTGAGGTCGAGACTAACACGCTGACACGCTAACGTTAACGCGTTACAATGTTTGGCTAACTATAATGCAAAGTAACGTACGTGTCAACTTTTTTAATTAGGAACTTCATGATAATTTCAGCAAAATAGATGCCGAATAATACATTTGCTGGTTAAATTTGTATAAAAAAATAATAGAATTAATCAAAAAATTATTTATTTTGCTGAAATTATCATGAAGTTCCTAATTAAAAAAGTTGACATCGAAAAAAACGAATTTTTCCGTCCACAGATGCTGAAGAATGCATTTATTGGTTAAATTTGTATAAAAAATAATAGAATTAATCAAAAAATTATTCATTTTGCTGAAATTATCATGAAGTTCCTAATTAAAAAAGTTGGCATGTACGTTACTTTGCATTATAGTTAGCCAAAAATTGTAACGCGTTAACGTTAGCGTGTCAGCGTGTTAGTCTCGACCTCAATGGTGGTGTGGAACAGAGCCATTTAAATGTTAAAGGTACCATCGCAACATACACGGTACCCTCCGGTTGAGCACCACAACGCCTCGTCGAGCTTCGAGCTAGACTTGGCCCGAGGCGGAGCACGATACAATAGAAAAGGGTCGCCAGGCCGTCAGGTATACGATGGTACCCTGACATGCGTTTAAGCCAATTTAAATATCGCTGGTTGAAAATTTATGTATTTTATTCAAAATTCGTTCGTATTTTGTTGAAAATTCAAAAAATTTCAAATTCAACTGTTTGGCTGAAAATTCAATAAACACAAAGTCATCCTTTTTTGTTGAAAATTCAGCTGTTTTGTTAAAAATGTATCTTTTTGGTGTTGAAAAGTCAACTGAAATCTTTTTTGGATGACAATTTAATTTTTGTTGTTGAAAATTCGTCTTTTGGCTTGAAGGTTCAAAAATTTAGGTGAAGTTTTCTTTCTTTCTGGACTGAAAAGTCTTTATTCATTGAAAATTCGTCTTTTTGGTTTAAAAACTCATTTTCCAAATGATAGGTGGAAAAGTAATTTTTTTTTACAAAATAAATAAATTTGAAAGTTTTAAATTTTTATTAGCAATATTGTTTTATTCCGGTTATAAAAGATGCAATGATCAAAATATTACGAGATTAAAATGCTGGTATTTTTAAATTAATGGTCAGGGAAAATAAAAAATTGGTCAAGGAAAACCATAGAATTTTGAAAATGAAGTTTCCACTTTTTAAAGCATGTATTAACTCAAATACAAAAAATTTCCATTAGTTTTAAGTCCCTTATCTTATAATTTCTGGAAACCATGAATTACGCGCCGGGGGGGGAGGGGGGGGGGGTATAAATAGTTTTTATATGGTTCATTACAGGAGGGAGGGGGATCTTGGAGAGGGTCTATAGTCCGTTACGTAATTTAAGTACGGTCCCTTGAGTGTGTGCGCAGAGAGTAGTCGTAGTTCCTATAAAATTTCGAAGACTGCAAGGAGGATTATTGGGAACCAAATGGAAGTGGTAAGCTCGAGAGCAACAAACACTTAGAAAATCATCATTAATTTGATGTAATATATATTTGAAATATTGAAAAATTGAACAATTGCAAAAAAGCATAGAAACTGTTTTTTTTTTCAAGTAAATTTCAATTTTTAATAATGAAAAATTTAGATATTTTTTACATTTATGAGTTAAAATTGAAACCACATGGTGCAGCTGAACATAGTTTAAATAAAATTTGACTGCTAATAGAATTTTTCTGCTTATTATTGTTAAAACTATCATAAATGGGCAGGTGAATGAATCATTTATATCCGAAAACTTTAAGTTAATAGAAAAAAGATATTTATTCAAGACAACGAAACTACACTCCTTTCTTTCCTTTCAAATCTCGACATCCTCCCACCTTGAGTGTGTGGCTCAACTTATTCAAAAAATATTTATTCTAACGCGACAATATTCATAATATCTGGATATCGTAGTTTTAAACTTCGATCAATACAAAAAAAAAAAACGCAAAAAAATATACAAGTGCGAACCAAACATTTATAGAATGTAATTTCTAGGGGTAGATTCTCTGTATGGGTCGTATAAATCGACCATCTTCAGTTTTTAATACAGCAACACGGACTACACCATCTCGACCAAAGGATAAGTTTTTCGATTCGTGCTAACGGCCAGTCAATAAGTTTGCGATTATCGTCTCCGACAAGAACTACATTTTCTTATTTGACTTTTTGCGGTTCTTACCTTTCGAGATTAACTGACTCAAATATTCTTTACGAAACCTAATTCTTAAATGTTCCATCAATTGTTGCTCACTCTTTAAATTAGCATTTAAATCTATTTGATTGAGTACATCGATATCAGGAGTTTTCTTTTCCTTAATGTTGTGTAAAAACATCGTCGGAGTAAGAGCCATAAAATCACTCCGTTCCTACAAAGCGTAGGTTAGTGACCGCGAATTAAGCGTGAGCTCGCAATTGCACAGAACGATGCACATTTCCTCGTAAGTGCCAAACGCTTTACCGAGAACCATACGTAAAGTAACTTTTAGCATCACGATTAATTGCCCCTATCAACCTCCCCACCATGTCGCACTTAAAGGCTCATATTTAGAATCGATGAACAAACACACAAATAAGCTTAGCACTTAACATTTCGGCACAGCTGAAGACAAAACGCACGCATCATAATAACGAAAGTGAGGTTACGTTGCCTCCGAGATTCTAAAAAGTTTTTAAGTCCGAAACTGTACAATAAACGAAGATACAAGAGTCGCAGATTCAAGCTTGAAAGGCAGTGATGAGACTGCGCAGTACTATAACGAGTACATTATCAAAATTGAAACCTGAGGCTACACTTAAATCTTAGTTCTCTCATTTGCAATAAATCGATTATTTCATTGATATTCGTATATAATTATTAACCATCTTAATAATTGCTCATTTCTTGCATATTCCCCCCTTACTTAAAAAGTGTCTCTTGCGCTATGTTGAGACATCTTTTTATTTACAATAATTCATTGCTATTTAAAAAATTACTCGATGTCTAACGACTTCCATAAACCTTCTAGAAAATGTCAGATTTTTGAAGTTTCAAGGCAGGTCACGTGACAACTGTTCATCCCCCTTCAATAGCAGCGAAAATGAATGTGTTTTAATGAAGAACTGTAAATAGTGTTAAAAGTGACGAAAGTCAAAGGACCAAATTCCGATTTCCTGGTAAAAGATTCCAAATCATGTATAATGTATAAAGTGAATTTAAAATTTAAAAAATTTAATTTTCAATGTCAAAATCAAAATAATATCTCTAAGTGAAGAATAACAAAAGTAGAAAGGGTAAGAGTATGGAAGAGAACAAATTTAGTGGATTCAATTGTTGATTGTTATTTTTTTCACTTGTCTGAACATCTTTTTATGCGCCATCTGCGCCTTGCGACACAATCTGGCGAGAATGAAAATGAAAAAATTCTCTGCCTCATCCAACCGATCCCGCAAGAACATATATGCCTGACAGTCTAATCCCTATTAAAGTAACCAAGTTGAAAAATCAATTCAGATCAATTTGAAACAAGCCCAATTTAATCGGATAATCAATCGTCGAATCAGTGATTAAAATCCGGCAAATTTGGTAACAGATTCAAATCTAATCTGGATTTTTTTAGATGAAACCAGATCAACTGATAAATCGGTCAAAAAATAGACCCAATTGAAATTTCAGCTACCCAGCAAATGGATTAAAACCAAATTATGTTAGTCCGATTACAAACTTGATTAATTCCGTAACTCTTTCAGATCGATTCTTCTATTGAATCCCAGGAAATATCATCAAGATCCTTTCTTATTTTAGAAATTGCTACACTCTTAACTTGTAGGGTCTCCATAGCTTTTCTAAATGCAAGAATAGCCTCAGAGACCAGATTCATAGAAGTCTTGTCTTCGCCTTTATTTTTCGTGATTAAACTAAAGACATATCTTCCATTACGATTGAAAGTTACAGTTTCTCCAGGTTTAGGATTCTCCCTACGGATATAATCGATTCTCGACAGCCTTTGTCTTTCAGGAGTGTCATTAATCTATGATGTTGTGTATCCATCGGAAGAGATTCGGTGAGCAATATGCCCTTTACCTATGTAAATCTTATTTTCTTGTATAAGACATACATCCTTGCCTCTCCTAGTGTGGTCTAGTTCATCACTTAACAGGGTGAAGATTTGGTTCCCGGAGTTCCCGGTATTGGAAGCCAAATATGCATAACTGAAATGTGACCTGTCCGAAGTCAAGGACGATCGCGTCGCCAAGTCTTGACGAAAGTCAGGTAATTGCTTCTGGTTCATAGGTGAAACCGGTGTTGGTTCAGAGTCTTTGAATTCAGGGCCATCAGAAGAGCTATACCGATTTCCCCACAGCTTGGTTGTCGTTTCACCAGGAGAGCTGACCGCGCCGTTGACGGGGTCCCTAAAGGGCGCACACATCAGAGGAGTCATAGTTGCACTATTAGTACAAACATTAGAACAATCTGTTTCTGATTGACCTTGTCCAGGAAAAGTTGACGTCAAACTCTCATTACTTAACTTTTCATTTATCTGTATGCCTAAACATAAGATCCCCTATTTAAGATCAAAATATCTTTCAATCAAAATTGCTGAAATTTTCATTCCGGCATATTTGAACTAAACAATTTACCCTAATTTGATTCTGTATTCTACATATGTCTGAAAGACTTTATGCTCTAATTATGTGTTGTATATATATTAAAGTTTGTCATCAGGACAACCGCAGGATTTCGCTGGGAGCAGGTGCTAATCTGAAAAATTGCACTCGTACCAGCGAAATCGCGGTAAAATTTCAGCCGTAACCACGTCTCACGTCCGTGAGATAGGTGGTTACAGTCTGCGACGAACTCAATAAGATGATCCGGCAAAAGTCTCGTACACCCTGAGAACAAGGAGCGACCCAAGGACGACCGCCTTCTGCATTTTCCCCGTAAGTGTCTTAGCATTTTCTTGACATGCAGGGATGCTCTTCAGGCTATTAACCAGTGAAACCTTGGCACCTCCAAGAGCACCGATGATCAAGACGATCAGCTTAACGGAATATTCCGGGTACAGCCGTCGCAACTCCCTTATAGGTTCTTTATACCTCTCTTTCTTTTCATTCTCCTTAGCTATGATATTTTTGTCAGCTGGTGCCGAAAAATCGATAACGAACATGGTTCGTTTCTCGAAGTCAAGAAGAACAATGTCAGGCCTCGAGTACGCAACAGAAACAATTGTCGAGAATATGAAGTTCTAGTATATCCGACACTTCTCATTCTCGACAATTGACTCTATTTCCCTAGGAGCGTTTAGAGGAGCGGTATTTGTGCTGATGCCGTAAGAGTGACAGAGATGGTAATAAAGCACTCTTAGTGCCGCATTGCGCCTTTAGATGTAGGTCGTTCCCGCATGAATTGGACAAGCAGATAGTATGTGTCCTAGATGCTCGGGGTGTGCATGACACGCTCTTCAGCTATCATCGGGAATGTCTTGGCTCAAAATGTGGCGACGGTATGTTAGAGTGGAAATGACACCGTCTTGGTATGCCAAAATGAAACACTCCGTACCCGACTACAATCCGGGTGATTTAAGGAAAGCAAACGTTAGCTCATACGACATCGACAGATCCTCCACATTTCTGTGGAAGATGCCGTGCATCTTCTTCTCGAGGAGCTGTTCTTCCAGCTGCTGCAGCCTCCTCCGCTGCTTTGTAGAGAAACGCCCCTTTGCCCACTTCTTCGTGTGTCCTGACCATTTTAAGAAGAGGATCTTGTCCATTTGCGACTATATGTGCTGTACCAAAATTAATCCTGTTGTGAAGACATTCAAGATTTAGTATTCCGCGACCACCTTGACGGCGTGAGATGTAAAGTCGCGGAACAGAAGTTTCAAGGTATGCTTTTGTTCATGTGCATAACCTTTCGGGACCCGATATCGAGGGATCTGAGCTCGTCTTTCGTCCATGGAACCACTTAAAATGAATAGAGTAATACCGGGACGGCAAGCATGTTCGTCGCAGATACTTTGTTCCTCGCCGACAGTTCGGAAGACCAAATCCGCCGAATGAGACGTTTGTATCTGCATCGGAGAGTATCCTTTATAGATGTCACCTCCTGAATGTGGCTCTGTGGCACGCCCAGGTATGTATATTTCTCTCCAGCGCCAAGGTGTCGTATAGCGCTTCTGTCGATGAGCTCAGGGTCATCCGGGATTCCATTAAGTTTTCCTTTCTTCAGAT
>CAKNWT010103309.1:403-10864 GCA_932066315.1 Andricus coriarius | reverse complement strand
GTAGATCTTTTTTAGGTGCACAACTTTTATCTCTTCATCTTTTTTTGTATCTTGCATAGTTTGATGGAAAAATGGAGTTTTTGATTTTTTATTATTTTTAGTGCGATCAAAATTTGAATTTTTGATTTTTCGAAAAAATTCAAAAAGTTCTTATGATAATCTTGTACGGCTTTCAAAAAGAAACGTTTTCCTCTTCTTGAGCTTTTTTCATATCGTGCGTTGTTCGGCTTAAAATGTTCATTTTCGTTTGTTTTTTTGGATTTTGAAAATGCTATAACTCTGACAATTTTGATTTTATCGAAAAATTTCATTAGAATAAATGATTTGTCTTTTTGCATACTACTAACAAGCGTACATAAAATTTTCAAATCTTAAAAAAAAATGGTCTCAAAAATTTTCAAAATGTGCTCACTTTTTGAATTTTGATCCAAAATATCTGGTTAACGAACTTGACATTCATTTTGGGACCCTTAAAAAGTTTATCAAAGGCTGACTCGATTCGATAAATCCTTCAAAAGTTAGCGAGTCCACAAAATTCAGGTAACCATACATACAGACAGACAGACATACAGACAGACATACAGACAGACAGACATACAGACAGACATACAGACAGACAGACACCGACAAAATTTTATGATTTTCGGAATCTGTGAGTGCCGAAACGTAAAGATCCGTTAAAAACCAGACATCGAAAATTTGGACGAATACATTACACTCTCATGAATGAGAATGTAATATAATACTTATCGACAACGTGGACCAAAGGCGACATCAAGTGCATCCATAATCGTTTAAGCAGTACTGCTTAAACCTTCTAACGCAAAATTTCACGTAGAATCCGAATTTTAACAAGTTTAATGTTCATCTTCCTTTTTTAATGAGTTTTTCTTGCATGATACGGAGAGGATACGATGTAGATACTCTAATGATACGCTGTTGCGTACCCGTTCCGTTCATTCGGTCCGCTAGGGCATATTAATCAAATTTAGCAAAATGAAATTTTTTTAAAATTATTTCACAACAGAAGAGTTCGGGGACGTCCGTTTGCATGTTCGCTATCATTCACCAAATTTTTAAGGCAAAATCTTTATTTTTGTAGGAAATAAGCCGGGGGAACCTAACACTGCTAAAATCCTTGCTCATCACCTATTAACCAGATATGCAAAAGACACATTTAATTTCCGAAAATTACCAATTAAATAGCACGAAGTATATTCTTTTTGTGTACCCTGAATCATAGGCTGGGATAGACCCTTCGGGAAAACTCTCAAACACCACCCTTACTATATGCACACCTAAAATGAAAAAAGTGGCAAGTTTGATTTTCGATATTTAAAAATTGAAAAACGCCCAAAATCTTCTTTTTTATTCCCCGGATTACAGTATGGGATAGAATCTTCGGGAAAACTTCCAAACATCGTCCTTGCTACATGAAGGGGAATGTAGTAAAGGTTGGGACGGGTTTTGTTTTTGGCCCATAACTTTTTTCCATGATAATATTTTTGGGCTTTTATCACACCATTTTGAAGGTCTATTAAATAGCTTACTTTTTGTGAACAAAACGTACATAATTACACGGAGTAACTCTGGCACGAGTGGTTAGTGTTCAAATTAACATTTTTTTCATAGCACTAGCCACAGTTGTCAACGCACTAACCGCTCGCGAATTCACACGAGACGTTCGTGTTAATGGCAACAGAAGCGCGAGCTTGGTAAGTGTTGCGATTGGCCTCTCCGTTCTTGGGATTGGCAACAATCTCTCGTGTTAATTTTTAATAGCGCTTAGTGTCAAATAGCTCTGACGCTTAGTGACAACCGCGCTAGTCTCTCGGCTCATTCGCAGCAACAACTTTCATTTTTTTTCCAACTGCACTATGAGCGGCATCAGCTGATCGAGAAGAACCGACCTGCTTGCACGTCAGCTTTGTTTATGCGCGCAGTTGAATCCGTTTTATCAATAAACGCGTGGCTTAGATCGGTTATCGAGTGATTAGCTGTTTTCGTTTTCTACATTAATCGCTTTTTTCAATTTATTCGATATAAATCGATAGAATCATTTGAAGGGTCGTATTTTTCGTCAATATATGTTGTTAACCCTTGTTTGGCACACCTCCCTGGAGTAACGTACTTGGAACATGGGGTCGTCGACGACCCCAGCGGAAAAAAATTGTTATAAATAATAAAGTATTAAATATTTTTACTTGAACATTTTTTTACATCTTTTTGAATACTTATTTTTAAAGATCATATCGCCCAGTGGGCACACAAGTCCTAAAGTTGTCCTATAGACGTATTGTGGCGTACGTCTTGAGGACGTCCTGAGGACCTTTTAAAGACATGAAAAGATTCAAACGATGTCTTAAGGACGTCAAATGGCATGACATAGAGGTACGTTCTAAGAACGTCTTTAGGATGTCCTGGTGCCCACTGGGCGGTTATATAGCTAAATATTAAATTTAAATGAACAAACAAAATTCTTAAAATTGCACAAAGTTGAAAAGAGTCTGGGTTCGCTTAAAAAGTCTGGGGTCGTATACGACCCCCTGTGCCAAACAACGGTTAAGCCTATCCGGGAAAATCCGGGAATTGTCCTTGATTTTATTTTTGATGCGGGAAGTGCATTTCATTTCCGTATAATTTATAAATTTTTATTGTCCCTTTGAGCTACTTGCTCTACTTTTTACTTAATTAAAATTTAAATTCTTAAAAATTATTAGAAAATTAAAAAATATATTTTTACAATAAAATTTAATATTGCGATCAAACAAATTACGCATGTCGCAACCCACTATGCATTTGTATGTATGCTTCTATCGTAAGGGGGGCCTTTTCTTACATTTATAAGCGGGAAAAATACGGTAATTGTCAGGGAATTTCTTGGGCAAGATTTAGTAGACACCCTGCTCTCCTATTTCAGTTAAATATTCCATAATTTTAATTGAAAATTATCCCTTTGGTTAAACATTAATTTTTTTACCTGAAAATTTAATTATTCATTATTTGGGTGACAATTTATCTTTTTTGGATGAAAATTCGTCTTTTATGGTAGACTAGTTGAAAATTTTAAAGTTCTGTTCAAAAACATTTTCTTCAAATTGTGCCTATTTCATTAATTAAATTCTGATGAAAATTCTACTTTGAAAGTTCTGCTTTCTTTATTATTTTTTAAACTGTTGTTTCACCATGTACGAATCATCTAAAAATATTACCCAAATTATCAAGCCCGCAAAGTACATTTGATCATGATAAACGTTGTCCCTCATTACTTTCAGCATTTTGCTAATGCGGCGAATGAGTCGAGCGACAATCGCGGTTGTCACTAAACGTCAGAGTTATTTGACAACACGCACTATTTAAAATTAACACAAGAGATTATTGCCAATATCAAGAACGGTCCGAGCCAATCGCAACACTTACCAAGCTCGCGCTGCTGTTGCCATTAACACGAGCGGCTCGTGTGAATTATCGTGCGTTGACAACTATGGCGCGTGCCATTGCAAAAAATTTTATTTCGACACTAACTGCTCGTGCCAAAAGCAGTGGTAGTTCTTGCTTCGGTCGCTGCGTGTACGATAAAAAAAATTTTATAGTCAATTTTCTGAATCTCTTCCAATCTGCCAAAAACTTAAAACATGAAAAATAAGTTCAAAATTTTTTTGTTCAATTGGTTTTTTTACATACAAATAGATGATTATGGTTAATGAATGGAAGGAACTTTGATGGCTTTAAACAAATCCTTGAAATCAGTGATCCCCCGTTCACTTTTTCGCTTTTAACGAGACATGTTGAAATGTCGAGTGTGAAAAGTACATAACATTGACCGAAAGTGCGATTATATTGATTACTAATACTCAACAGTTACTCCAAAGACGATTTTAGCGTATAGGTTTCAAAAAACGTGTCCCAATATATACATTGTTGGGGAAAAAATGATCTGCACCGTATGCAGAATCCTTATCAGACATAACAAATCATTTAATTCATAACATATTGAACTCATTTACCTTGCAATTTCGATGAAACATATGTATTCAGTTAATGGGATTTGAATAATATCAACACGATAATTTTTCTGCTCCTTGTAAACACACGTTTCGTGTAGCTGCAACAAGCATGGACCATCTGCTGAAGTTAACAAAGAAAGTGAGCTACTATGGATACTAATATGTAACAGTAATAACAGGTGGCACTTGTGCAAAGAAATGGAGAAAATGCGCAGTCCCTACACTTGAAGTGATAAAATGGCAAGTTTGATTTTCGATATTTGAAAACTGAAAAACGCTAAAAATCTTATTTGTTTATTTCCATCCGTAAGATCCATGTAACTCTACTGCGCAGATCTAAGTGCCGGGTACCTTTTCTGCGCAGCCATGTGCGCCATTAAACTCAACTGCGCAGTCGCAAGTGCCCTGTAACTTTACTGGGCCTTCTTATTTTCGAACATCATTTGCCGAAATCCCTGAAAATTGTGTGACCCTTACAGAAACTGTTTTCGAGTTATCATTAAAAAAGTATTGTTGACACACACAGCTTTCTCTATGAGGAAGCAATATCGTTTGAATACATACATTTACAAAAATACAACTTTTTCGGAATAAGTATGTGCATAAGTAAATATTTATTTAAACAAATGATTGAAATAAAATAAGAAAATTATAAAATTAATTCTATGCTCTCTTTCAAGATTGTTAAAACATCGTTCAGTTACTTCACAGTATTATTATCTACTCGAAATTGAAGAGTACAATCTAACGCTGCACTCACAATGTTATTTTAGTAAGAAGAATATTGTACTTCAATGAAAAATATGTGAAGTTTACACGGAAAAAAAGTTCACTGTGGAACAGACCTTTTTTGTTTAACTTATGAAAACCGATTTGACGTGAAGACATCATGGAAGCAACAAAATCTCCTTGACAACGTATGTGGAAAAATGACATCCTAAAGATGTCTGACATTGATATTTTATAAAACCCGTTTGTTTGCATGAGCAATCTAAATTGCTTAACTATTAAGATTGTTTGAAGATTTATTATTATCACACCTGCATCGTAAGTGCGATTTTATCGCCTGCAAACGATCCATAAAACAGTACTTATAGGCCTAGGTCTACATCGTTTTACTTTGGGTCCTAGGCTTATAAAGTAATGAAGTACTGTGATCTGATCGGATAACGAACAGCTTTAGCACACTTTATCGGACGCTGACCAATTGACATAATCGCCGCACTATGATCCTGTCTACACATCACATGACGCAGTTGAGTAGTTGACGACCGCACTTTGGGAGTAGGTTATGTATATCATTAAGCTACTTCCCTTTCGGTGAGCCTCTAGGGGTAAGCGTGACACTACCCGATTCGGGTAGTGTTTTCTAGGTGGATTTGTAGTAAATGGGCTCACCACACCCACGACCGATATAAGACCCTAAAATCGCACTTATGATTGCGTTGTGATAATAACTATTATATGATACACAGCCACTGTGTGGAACTTTCTCCTTGTGTGATTGCAATACTCGTCAGAGCCCTCGGCAACTATTATCGCGATTGTCTGAAGTTTGTAATACTGTTACCATCCAAACCCCACTAAACTAATTTTTAAGGCACGGAGAAAAATGGCTAGTCAGCCTAAACATTTACAGTATCATACTGAGAAAAATGAATTGCTGTGGATTACAGCTCAGTATTTTTATATAAATGATTGAAGTATCAGAAGTGGCTTTGGGGATTATATCTAAGCACTCGAAGGTATGTGTAAGAAATTGTAAAATCGAACGAGCTTTAAGTCTTACTGGAAATCCTAACCTACAGAATGCATCTGCCATTAGAAAGATCCCATTTGCAGTAGGCATGGGGACATATTTTTTTGGAACGTCTGATCAGCTGAACGGACATCAGCGTCCCTAAGACGTCCCAAAAAAATATGCCCGCGTGACCACTGGGATCTTTTTAATTTAGATTTTGATAGTATAGTGACAGCTATTTTAATTAGTGCCTGTAACAAAAATAACAAAGTCACACCCACGTTAGTAGACATGACTAACTGTATTAGTAAGTTCAACTACCTACAGATATTGGTTTTGACAAACTAAAGTAGTTAGTCTAACTAATCAGATAGTAACGACAACTACTCATGCCCCAACTAACAAAAATAGTTCTCACAACTAACTAAATAGCAGTGCCATTATTTACTAACTAAAAAAGTTGTCCCAACAATTTTATTAGTTGTTTCAACTAATCGTTTTTTTCAGTGCAGGTTGACTATATTTGAGCTTGGGACAGACCCCTAGATGGTGTCGCGTACCATCCGTGGAGTGTCAAAATTTGATGATTAGCTTCACTAACTCGTGACGCAGCGACTTCTGATTGATAATCCTAGAGTTTTGATTTGTCTATCCTGATAGTAAGTTTAAAACACCTGTGGATATTCATACAGACTCTAAAATTATGATTTGCCTAACTATAAAGAAAAAATTATTTGGTACCATCAAGAAGACCAAACTGGCCATCTAAATTTTGACACTCTAAATTTGGCTATCCATTTTTCTCCATGTGTGCATCACTTGCACCTCACAGCCCCCACTTAGTAATTAATGACGCTTGGAATCGGCTTATCGATGCCTGGATAGGCATTAATACTTGAATCGTTGTAATCGAAGTTCTGTTCCAAGGCCATACTTCCAAAGTTATAATAAAAGATTTTTAATCACAATTAAAGATTTATACTCCCCTTCTATTTTCCCGTCACAAGTTTGACACCAATGATTTTTTAATTTATAGGAATAACATTTTCATAAATTCAAGAAAACGGAATACCCATGTCAAAAAGTTTGAAGCTGTCTCAAATAAAAATTATAGTCTAGGAGGCAAGCTCATGCTCGGGTAAAAATACTTTTGCCTCCTTGGTGCATACGATAATTTATGTAATAAAGGTATGATTTACAAGTTTATCACGTCTGACTTTTGAGATTAGGTGACAGCGAATGCGCATGCCCTGAGTACTATTATGAGCCCTTAATCCTCCTAGGAACATTATGGACTCATTATTGTACTGCGCACATGCGTATTCGCTGGCGCTCCTCCTGTGTTATAAACCATAAATTACGATCTGAGAGGCACTACTATCTTGATTGGTTTATAACAATTAAATTTTCGATCAAGAAATCTTTTCTCTACGCTACGTTGATTTATGATAATTTTTAATATAGCTAAACTAAAAAATTTATTACAAAGTTATTTTCTGAAAAAAGTGTTTTGTTCTATACTTTGTTTACAAATATAATATATAAACAAGAGGAAATTACCAAGTTGATAGCTACCATTCTCTTCCAAATTTATTGTGTTTCAAGTTTAAAGAAAATAGTTGAAACATGGCCAAAATTGTAGACTATAGACATTTTTAAACAAAAAAAGCGCCTTTCGTCCCACTACGAAGTATCTTAAAAAGTATCATCTCACAAAGTCTAATTAGTGTGCACCAATGCCCCAGAATCCATTTTTTTGCACCCATTACTAATTCAGATTTATTGAAATAATTGGAGCGGGTGGAGTAGGGCGTTAAATCGTGGAGGCATGAACAATTTTCAAATTTTTTATCATAAAGGCAGGTGCATCATATAGTGTACTGGCCTATAAAAAGGGAGGTTCTGGACGCAAAACTAAATGAGTCCTTACCATCATTGGTAGCACGAGATTATCAGTAGGGGTATCCTAGCTCAATCTGAGAGTTGTGAAATAAGTAGTTTCGGAGTTATGTACAAAACCTTTTTTTTTTAATTTGTTCTTTAAAACTATTAAAGATAATTTGATGATTTTTTTTCAAAAATAAAAGCTCTTCTCTAAGTGCTATAAAAACACGTATTCAGGCTTTAAAGTCCCTATTACATAAAAAATAGGGACTAAAGGGTACTTTTTGTAACACTCATAATGTACTTCCTTCTCGCTGAAAGGGTAAATAATAAACATTAAACATTCATATCTGAATATACAATTGTGCATTTCAAACCTTAGTAAGTACAAATTCTTAGCGATAGCAGGAAAATACATATATCTGTATGGGGCTTGTCCGAAAAGTATCCGACTTTATGTTGTACTAGGAGTAAGAGTTAATCCTGGTCAATCGCGATGATATCCCCTTCAAAGTACTCCCATCTGGAAGCCATAAACTTCTTCCAGTGATCACCCCACTTTCGGAAGCACTCCATAAAGTCACCTATCGGAATAGCTAACAGCTGCTTCGTCGCATTCTGCGTTATTTCATCTACATCTTGAAATCGTTTTCCTTTTAGACGATACTCCAATTTGAGAAACAGCCAGAAATCACAGGGAGCTAGCTGAAGACTGTATGGGGGCTGCGAAAGTTGTGCAAGGCCGTGTTTCACCATAAAATGCTGAATAAGCTGCGATGGATGGACAGTGAAAGACCCAGTCGCCGAGCCACTTTTCCACAAATATAGGTCGACTTCGAATGCTGTGGGTGATCCCAAGCTAGTCGCACGACTGGAGTTGCATGCATTAAATCTTATGGCGCCCTTTTGAATGCTGCGGCGGCATGTGTGCGACAGACAAGCCGGATGACGCGACTGCTTATAGTAGCAATCCATGATCAAAGAATACATGTAGCCTTAAGCTCTACCAGTTTCGTCCCCACTCGCGCTCTACCATAGCCAGCCATTTGTTTACCATAGCAACCGTTAGCGTCTCGGGCTTCACTCAAAAGATTTGAAATCATGAATTATGGCATATTGTAAATCAATGAGATTGATATTTTGCATTTATTTATGTATGCTTCTTGATCCAAAACAAACTTATTTCTTCTTTTTAGGCAATGTTACATCATTTCATTAGCGTTGAAAGGTACAATTCTGCAGGTGCATTGAAAGGTTATGTTATCCTTATTTCTTCTAAATTACAAGGATAAGAAATTATATATTGTTTAATAACTTATATTATTTATGGCACAAATTACATTACTTTCAAACTAATTTGATTGATATATAAATTGTACAATTGCTTCATCTTTTACTTAAAATCTTCGCTCATGGCATTTACGTCATTTCAAATATACTTCATTCTCGTGCGCTCACGTGACCAATATGGCTGGCTGTGGTAGGATTGATTCCTATTGGTTAACTTTTTTTTAGTTGCGCGTGGCTAGACCATGTATTTTTTGATCATGGTAGCAATCTAGACGCACAGCCGAGAGGATTGTCTAGTTTCTTCATATTGCCACATAACTTTAGATCATATTCAATTATTGATGGCACATTATGAAATTGTTAAATATTCAACCTATGAGAATCTTTTGGAAGCCCTCAAGATCTCTTGTCGAATACAAGACCTGAGGTTTATTCCGAAATGCATCTTTTAATAAAATTAATAAAAGATCTTCCTCCTTGTCAAGGAGAATGCATAATAATTTTAGTCTTTCTGCCATGGCTTGCAACAACCTACTGCCTCAGACGATAAAAAATGTGCAGAGTATAGTGGGTGTAGTCGTCGCATTGGAAATCAAAAATGCGGCTAACTTAGGATCAGCCGCAGCATTCGAACTGCATCTTTAGGCTGAATACTCTTTACTGCGTCACGTTATCGCTTCAGAACTTCTTGGCAATACGCTTTGTTTGCAGTCTGACCATTTGGAGCGTATTCATGTTGCACAACAACTTCCTGGTAAAAAAAAACAGTAAGCATTGCCTTAATGTTGCTCCGACTCTGGGGCACTTTCTTCGCTCTCGGAGATCCAGGTGTCTCCCACTGCAAAGATTGGGCTTTTGTCTCACGGTCATACCCACAAACCCATGACTCATCCCCGATACTGAAATTTTTTGACATTTCCGGTTTGTTTCTGTTTGATTCCAAATTATCCTTAGAACGAATTTTGCAGCCCCGTGGCTCATCCCCAAATCTTGGCTCAAAATTGCCGAAATAATTGTTTTTGGAAAACCAAGGTCTTCGTCTGTCTCTCTTGCTATTAAAAGGCGATTTTCATCAATTAATACTCGCACTTGTTTCACGTTTTGAAGTGTTTTGGCCGTTGCCAATGATTTCCGAACATGAATAGCTAAGTTTTTGGCAAAATTGAATGCACACTCTTTATTCGGTGGGTTTCGTCATCCTGAAATGCGACGCGTACGTGGTTAGACGTTTACACAACTGCGCACACTAGTCGACTAGGCATTCGCAGATCCATGTCACTTAGTAGGGGGCCTCACAGAGGTCCCCCCTACATGGTAAATACTTGTTTTTGACAATATTATAGCTTGGTAAAAAGTTAGAGCACAAGGCCCCGTTTATTGATGGGTCGACAGGATGGTCATGTTTACAGATCTGATGGCGATGAGATAGAATTCACCTAGGCACGCGGCCAGTTATCCGCCATTTTGAGTTACTACGCGTAGAATGACGTGGCATCAAACGCCCACGATTACCGCGGCATATTCAGAGCAGCCTCCTGT
>CAKNWT010103258.1:418-10805 GCA_932066315.1 Andricus coriarius | reverse complement strand
TTTTCTCATACTTGAAGTAGACATAGGTATAATAAATAAAGAAATGGAAATGCAAGAATTTCTGGCTAAGGTTCTCTTGGAAACTTAGCGCCCTTCAATTGAAAAAAAATTAATTGCGGATTGAGGCAAAATTGAAGGCTGTAGGCCATTTGAACGAAAAAAATGCATTTCCTCCCATACCGTGGTGCATCTCGCACTTGAAAATTTCTATTATTACTGCAAATATTATCCGATTTTCATGAATCTTGTTTTCAATTTCTTGAAATTATACGAATAAAACATTTCTGCTAATTAAAATTGAATCACGCGATGCTTTCATAATTTCAGTTTTTTGAACTGGCCTGCATCTCATAACAATGGAAGGGTCATCCGTTTCAAGTAATTCGACACGCTCCCGAGTCTCCACTCGCTCTCCGGGGAGCCTGCCTCGTAAATTTCAAGAGGGTCCACGGGCTAGATCTCGAAAATACAGACTCAGCTAGTACTGAGAAGCACTGCATTTTTTTTCTATTGTTCTTTTCTTTTTGTTTATAACTTCAAATATAAACATTTTTTCAAAAAAGCGAGACCTAGCAGCAAAAGAGACACATACGTGGATGAGGTATGCGAAAAATCAGACCAAAATATTCAACAGTGTGGCCGGAAACTGCCTTATAAATTTGCAAGGCGGGGAAGGCCCCTTAAACGGAGAACAACCCACCCCGCAGTGGCTAGTGGCAGGACGCACGGTATTGATCCCTAAGACCGGAGATTTGTCAAGTCCACAGAACTACCGGCACACAACGTGTTTAAACACCAGCTACAAGCTATTTACTGGCATCATCAAAGAGAGGATGTTAATATCTATCAAGCGGGTATGGAGTGCAATAGTTGAACAACGTTGATGCAAGAGAGGGTTGGCAGGTTTCAGGGAGAACCTGTTAATAGACAGGTGTTTTAACACGAACCATGAGCTACTTATTAAGCTCCTTGTGTGCCTGGAGGTGCATCCAAAAATAGTGAGATGCGTAAAAGAGCTTATGCTCTTGTGGCGGACAAGATTTGTCATAACATCTGACAAAGGACAAGTGAATACCAGCTATATCACATATAAGAGAGGGGTCTTCCAAAGAGACTCTAAGTTTGATACTTTTCTGCATCTCCGTCTTGCCTCTATCTATTGTGCTCCTTGTGGAGGCGGTGAATAGGTACTCTAAAGCGATTGGCATGAGCTTCGGGCTGGACAAATGTGCCTGCGTCCACCTACACCAAGGAAGACTAGACACTACATCATCGCGTGACGATTAGGATGCTCAACTCATAGGCGGAAATACCATTCAACATCTTGGTAATGGAGAAACATATACATATCTTAGAATACCGCAAGCGGAAACCCAAAATGTACGTGTGTTAAAAACGGCCCTTGAAAAAAAGGTATCGCCAAATTCTCAGAAAAATTTGGGCTTCCAAATTATCTGGAAAGAATAAGATCCAGGCGACCAATATGCTGGCCGTTCCTATACTGCTCTACACGTTTGGTGCAGTAAAATGGGACGTCGATGAGTCGAAGCAACTTGACCGAAGCACACGCAAGATTATGAAAATCCATCGAAGTCATCATCCTAGATCTTTCGTACCTCGAATATACCTCCTTTCTATACCGTGCCCCGCAGATAGGGCCGCAGAGGAGCTTGGCCTTCCATTTGATTCCAGCGACACTACACATGGCCTAGCATCACTAACACCTGCGGTGCTCAAAAGTCGTACCCAGAACGCAGAACATACGCTTCTACTAAGAGAACATGCTGACAAGCCCCTTCATGGTACATTCTACGGCATCATACGTAGAGAAGAGCTCTCGATGGGTCTGTCCAACATGTTTCTCAACTCTGCTGGATTGAGATCGGATTTCTTTTTGCCTGTTAAGACGGCGTTATAGACACCTTAGTTTAGAGCGAGCGCATAATGAATGTACCTGTAGGCGATACCAACTGCCGAGCGTGCCATCAAGAGCCAGAAGCACTTGGACATGTTCTCAGTGGATGCTCAAAGTATGCACGGTACGGGTACATAGAGCGACACCATGCGGCTCTAAAAGTTTTATATTACCATCTTAGGCACTTCTATGGTGTTGATCTATTGCCCGTCTTGCCATACGCCCAGGGGGAACTCGAGTCCGTTGTGGAGAATGATCAGTGTAAGATCTACTAGACTTTCTCATTCTCCACCACTCAACTTATCAGTGCTACGAAGCCTGATATTGTCCTCCAAGATCTGAAGACCAAGATCATTTACGTGATTGAATTCTCGGCACCAGAAAAACGGGCGAAATATCAAGCACTTCTTTTTGAGCTGAGCAGGCTGTACCAAGGCTACAAAGTCCATCTTGTAGTTCTCATAATCAGCTGTCTTGGAGGTATGAAAGCTTCATTTCTTGGCCAACTCAACAATAGGGTGGAGCGAAAAACCAACATTGTGCGTCCAGGAAACGCCTGGGTGCGGAAAAGTGGCCCAGTCGAATCCGAAACTCAGCACGATAAAAAGTCATCAGAGGGTACTTAGAGGTCCGTACCGAGTCGCCAAAGGCACCCCATGCCAATCCTCATGGAGGGGGAAATGGCTCAAAATTGCGTATTTTCGAATAAAACGCTTAAATACTTATGCAGCTCCTAGCTCACTGAGTTCTACTACTTCGAGTGACCTGCAAACTACACCATGCTCCAAATTCTGTACCTTCAACATCATCGCAAATGATTTCATACATCGTATTAAATTAACTAATTACATCCTCATCTCATCAGTCACTTGACTTAGTCCGTGGCTATGATGGAAAACGGGGTTCTTTTTAACCCGAGAACAAGTTTGAACAAAAAAAATAATAATAAAATAAAAATAAAGAGCAACTAAATCTAGCTCTAGAGATTGTTAAAAAGTACACTCAAGAGATTGGAATGGAATTTGTGTCAAAAAAATGAGCCCAGGTTAATTTGAAGCAAGGAAAACTTAATGGCATCTCCGAAGACTTTGATCTCGTCGATAGAAGCGCTATACAACTTGGAGCTGGAGAGACCTATACATACCTGAGCGTGCCAGAAAGCCACATCCAGGATGCGAAACTGTCGGCGATGAACAAAGTTTCTGCAACGAACATGCTTGCCGTCCCGGTAGTACTTTATTCATTTGGAATGGTTCCATGGACGAAGCATGCATTCAAGTCGTCTGTTTCACGACTTTACATCTCACGCCGTCAAGGTGGTCGTGGAATACTTTCGCATCACACTTCTGCCACTATCTCTCGCACTACGCAATTGCCCTGTGTACATCTGTGGTGGCACTAATCACCGCGAGCATAAGGTCACTGATTTATTTTATATGGATGACCTGAAGATCTATGCTTCGAATGCAAGGCAGCTTCAGAATACTCTAATCATCGTCGAGAGGTACAGGAGAGATTGGTATGGACTTTGGATTAGACAAATGTGCGACGACAAATGAGGACGAATTGCTGGCGTTACCGAGGACCCTGAGTTTGTAAATATGGTGATATTAGAAACCTTGAAGTTGGAGAGACTTACCTATGACTAAGCGTGCCTGAGAGGCGCATTCAGGATATAACATCAGTGAAGTAAGCTCTCCCAAGCAGATACAATCATCTCCCTCGTCAGATTTGGTCTTCCAATCTGTCGGCGTTGAACAAGATATCTGCGACTAACGTGCTCTCTATCCGTTCCACGCTTGTACATCCCACGCCGCCAAGGCGGGCGTGGAGTTCTCAATGTCCAATGTCTTTATAACCGAATTATCCTGAGTACAGCTCACATCGTCGCAAATGGAAGAGATCCTCTCCTAAAAATGGTCAGGCATTACGAGATGATTGGAAAAGGAGCGTTCCTTTACAAAGCCGCGGTGCAGGGGGCCAAGACCATTGGTACCTAGGACACATACTATCCGGGTGCCTCACTCACGCGAGAATGACATACACTCGACTTTCAATTGTAGGAATTTCGATTCGGGCGTGCCAAGAATTACGCCACCGCGGCGGTTTCGGATAAGAAGAGCCACGGGGGGATGTGCCGTGGTCACTCATGCATGACAAAAAAGTAGGATAGCGATAAAGCGCAGTACTCCAACAGCCTAGCTGGTAACTGCATCACGTTGCGCAACATTACGACACGGCCCTGATGTTTACGTTTCGGTGAATTTCAATTCAAGTTAAGGTCAGAACCAAACCCGTACTACAATTGAAAGTCGGGTGTATCTCCGCAGACACAATGCGGCCCTAAGAATGCGTTACTGCCATCTTTCTCGCTCTTACGGTGCTGGCCGCGAACCTGCCCTGCCGAACGCTCCGAGGTCCAGAACGAGAAGTGCCAAATTTTGTGGAATGGCGAGTTTCGGACAGCAGTCTGCATTACACACTCGAGGCCTGATTTCATTCCCAAGGACTTCGAGGAACGAACTATATTCGTGATCGGATTCTCGGCTCTGGCCGATTACAACTTCACAGTTGAGGAGAAGGAAAGAGAGGAGAGGTATCGAGACCTTAGAAGGAAACTGCGACAATTGTTCCCTGGATATTCGGTTAAAATGATTGTCCTCGTAATCAATGCACTCAGAGGTGCGAAGATGTCGCTGGTTCGTAACCTCGAGGCCTGTCGTTGTGATTTCGTCGTGCCATAGGTGTGATTTACCGCGGTTCTACTGGAAGCCAGTATCATTTTTATGGATAACAGTTGCTCCCACTGGGGCCTTGTTGCGGTTGTTTGATATATTTTTTTAATTGTATACATATCAAGTTGTGCCACAAAAGGCGAAGTTTCGAATATAATACCCACCTAGGAGTCAGGTTATTCTTGATGGTAATAAGATCACACTACTTTAAAAAAAAATTGAACAATAATGGGAAAATATGGCATGGGTAAATATTTTTTTATTTTCAATTCTAAACTTAAATCACTTAACTTTTACCAATTCTACTTCTATTCGAAACATAGTTTCATCATAGATTGAAAAAGGATTTTCTAATATAATCTCTTTAAAACTTCATATTCTATTAATAGAATCAATCATTAAAAAAAGCTATTTTTGATCGAAATGGACAAAAATCATGAACTTTGTAAAACTTATAAACATTCTCAAAACTTGTATTTTACTTTCAAACTTGTTACAAGATATTTTTCATGGATTTAAGAATAAGTGTTTAAAATCTGAACTTGATTATTAAGTATTTAGTTAGGGAAATTTACGAAATAACACAAGAAAATATTGACTATTTCTCGCTTTGTAGAATAGTTGAAAACCTTCTGTATTATATGGCGACGGATGCTTACGGTGTAATTCTCTATTGAAGAATAGAGCCAGGTATATACATATGTACTAGCAGAAATTTCAGTGACAGACTAACACTGACTGGTTACATTTTTATTATTACTAACAGTAGGCAACAAGTGTTTTTTTCAATCAAATATTTCAAAAAAAAATTGCTTGTTATTAGAATAATTTAATATTTATGGTAATTTTGAAATATTTACAGATATTTGCAAATTGAGGAGTAGGCGAACAAAACGTGATACATCCATTTTTTTAATTAAATTGAGATAATCATTGCTTCTGTATGATTAAAACATCCTCAATTCGTCGAAAAACAAAATTCTCGGTTTCAATATCTATCCATAAAATAAAATGTCAGCTCTTCTTGAAATTCAGAAATACTTTCAAATAATTCTTTTATCATATAATTATAATTTAAAAAAACTTCAAGTTTTTATTTTTTTATTTTAAAATATAGTTATCATGCATGAAATTATTTTCTGATTTCATATGTAAACAAGAAATGGTAAATTTAGGTCATTAGAACATGAATAATCAGTCAAATATACCTTTACTGAATCTGAATAAATTCATTTACATTTAGTTAATAACTTCAAGGCAGTATTACATTAAAAAGTTTTTTTGCAATTCATCTATTTAACTAAATGGATTTTTAAACTTTTTTTTTGCTTACTCAATTAGCGTTATGTGTTTTTTCGAGTCGAATTACATTCACATCGAAAACAATAACAACAGTGGGATTTATCATTAAAATCATTTTAATAAGTCATTCTCACATTTTCAACCGCCAATCACTATTTCAAAGCATGCGTTCAGACTATCTTTGTTGCTAATATAATACTGAAGAATTTTTACTGGTCAGAGTCTCAGCAAGAGATTATTATTATTATACCATTGAGCAGAAATTTTAATTTTAGGGAAGTTTCAAATCCAGATAATGGGGGCGTTAAACGTTACAACAAATATTCGTTCACTACTGACTATTCCCAACTTTCATTAACGGGACTGTTGCCCTCTCAGGTTAGCGAGAATTTTTCGGGTTCTTAACTTCTAACGATCCGAAAATTGAAAAAAAAAAAAAAAAAAAAAAAAAAAGGAGTAGGGTCTTATTACCGTCAAGCATAATCTGACTCCTAGGTGGGTATGAAATTCGAAACTTTGCTCGTTTGGCACACCATAATACATATATTTATATTAGATGACGATATGAAGATTTTGATTATGTCAGTCGACCAGCGAACTTTGACCGAAAGGTCTTTTCCATACGTTTTGTGTGGGGTCCTTTGAACAAGCACAAAAAAAACGTTTCATGTTTAGGATATTGCGTGCTTTAGAACAAATGCATTTTTATGTATATGAAAGGTCAAGTCATGGCGTCATTGACGTTGACAACAGCGCCATCGGACAAGCGAACAGTATCAATAAGTACAATATCTTTTTCTTAAATCCTTACTTTAATGTAAAAAAATCCCTAGATTGTTTACTTACAGTCATGATAGTACCTGCTTTCCTTAAAAAACAGTGTAAAAGTAATCTTTTTTTCTTTAAAAATAGGTGTGAAGAGAGTTTTATAAGTTAAATAAACAAGTTAATGAATGCTCATTAACATATTTTTATTTGTTGAATATGTCACACTATAATTATATTATAATTATCAAATACGAAAAATTCTCACCAAATAATTTCAAAGGAAATGAAACGACACGTGTTTTACCGGATTGATTAAAAAAATTTGAACTTTTAGTTTTCTTACTAAATCCGACGGGATTTCCGTTTTGACAAAGTTATGAGTATTTTAACTACATAAGAAGAAAATTTTCTTTGAAATGTTTCATTATTTTTTAAACAAATGCATTAAAAAATACATACATTAAAAAATAGTATGTTGTCGCTTTTCTCTATCTCGCTTATTTAACCAGTTTGATACTAAAATATGAATAATACAGGATAAGATAGTATTTTTTTCTAAGTAATACAATTTTATGACATCATTCTATGGTTGGTGAGATATTTTTGTGAAAAAATAATTAAAAAAAGGCAATCGAAAACAAATTATTAAAATTTTTTTTTTTGATTATCATCAGAAATAGACTTTCAAGGGTTACGAATAGGGGTTACGAATAAATCTTTGAAAATTTGCAGAAAAATCGACCCCATTTTTGTTTATTTTGAATTTATTTTAAAGACTTTCCCCTCGAATTTAAAAAGAAAAGTAACTTTTTAATCTGATGCAAGACAGAATAATTTGATTCCTGTATTAGTTTGAATAATATCATACTTTAAAGATCGACCATTCTTTTTGACAGTTTGCGTCATAATTTATAAAATGTTAATTTTCATAAGTTTGCCAAAAAAAAATTATTAGCATGAACCTTGAACTGAATTAAAATGGATACGGTTTCACGAGGTATTGTCAATTGAAATTGTTAATTATATTTTACTTTGTCAATTGAAAATAGCTGAAACTTCCAAAACAGGTGAAAAAGGTGACAATTTTTAAATGGGTGAAATAGGTGACATTTCAAAATAGGTGAATAGGTGTCAACTTCTGATAACTGTACTCGTATTTCCGACATGAAGAGGCAAACTGATAATATTTTTACATATTTAAAAAATCTGCCCGCTGCGCGGGCACATTCTCATCGCGCGCTGCGCGCGCGGCTCGCAAGTTTGAGCGCGCGATTGTTTGTTCTCGCGCTTCGCGCTCGATAATGTATTTATCTCGCGCTTCGCGCTCGCGCTACGCGCTCAGTCTTTGTATTTCCCCCACGTTTGTGCGCAGGCCTTTTAAAATTAAAGGTCAAAGCATCAACATAATTAAAGTTCAAATCAAAGTTCGCTGGTCGACTGACATAATCAAAATCTTTATATCGTCATCTAATATAAAAATCTAATAGAAAAATTCTCGCTAACCTGAGAGGGCAACAGTCCTGTTAATGAAAGTTGGGAATAGTCAGTAGTGAACGAATATCTGTTGTAACGTTGAACGTAATTTGGTGATTGTAAATTTTCTTTTGTTAAAGCTCCTTCGGCTTTAACGAACACATTCTCATCACGTGTCTCGTGCTCCGCACTCGATTTTATCGAAAATGCGAACTTTTCTACATTATTTTCAACTTTATTATATCAAATGTATATTATATTTATTGCTGTACCTCGGTCTGGGGCTGCTAATTCATATATTACAAAATAATGTACACATTTTCTTCTTCATGATTACTTTAATATTTATTTCTTATTTTGAATTAAATTTTGTTCTCAGCTACCTTGAAAAATGTATCACTTTAATACATTTATCTTATTGCAATTCATAACATGCTTAGGCACTGAAACATACGTATTTACATTAGCTTGTTCTTATAATATGAAAAAAGCGCAAGCTATTTAAAAAAAATGGTACTAAACATTTTATTGCAACTTGTGTCGTCTTTCCATAATTTTAATTTATTTTTAATGTTATTTTTCACGATTTAAAATAAGAATACGCATCATAGCATGAGGTGCTTTTAAGCAAATTTTTAGATATAATTTAGGCGAAAAATTTTGTTAAATAAAATTTTATTCTAGCTTGTGTCCTTTTTTCCAAAAAGTTCATTTTTTTATTTTTAATATATTATTATAACAAGAGCTTATAACATATTTGAAGATATTTTTTGTAAGAACAACTTTTTTTGTCATTTATTTCGTCTCTTGGTCGTTTTTTCCAAAAATTTGATTTCTTAATTTTTAATTCTATTTTTTGCGACTTAAAGTTTCAATTTTTTAGTACTACGGATAGCCGTCCATGGAATTTCTGAATTTTGAAAAAAATGGTCTGAAAATTTTTTGAAAATGCTCTAACTTTTTGAATTGCTATCCAAAATAGCTGGTTAACGAACTCGATCTTTCTTTTCGGCCCCTGAAACTGTGTGCCAAGGCGCAATCCAATCCGATTAGTCTTTCAAAAGTTATGCGATATACAGACGACAACGACAACGACAACAACGACAACGACGACAGACGGACAGACATCGACGTAAAAACCATTTTTTCTGACTCAGGTGGCCTCAAAACGTCGACATTTGATGGAATCCACGAAAGTCATTTTTCACATGAAACCAATAGCTTCTCATTATGATGAGAATGTAATAAATATAATATATGGGATATCTTGAAATAGATTTCAATTTTTATGTCCCTCAAAATTTATTCGATATTCCTAGACCATGCTTGACCTTTGAAATTGCTTACAGTACATATGATGGCCTACTTTAGTAGTTCACACAGATAAATTTCAAAAAATTACAGTTAGACATACTTTTTTATAATAAAGTAGTCAATTTTTAGCCTTTTCACGTGTTCCTCCCTACAGTTTCACATATTTAAAATATCACAGGACTGATAAAATTGTTTTCCATTACTGGCCTTGAGCACTTTTTTGTAATACATGATGCAATTTGAATTGCAATACTAATGATTGAAAGAACCATGCTTACATGGGTAATTGTCAAATTTAAGGCAAACTTTAGCAACTATAGTAGCAATCGCATAAGAATAAGGCATTTAATATTTGATCAAGGAAATTGATCGTATCGCATCTAAGAATTTAAAATCCAAAGGAAAGCCTTAAATAGCTACGACACCGCCATCGATTTGTAACTATTGGGAAGAAATTTGAATTCAATATTAACCAGAAATCTTATAGTAAATAATTATTTTTAAACCGTAGCACAACATTTTTGATTTACATGAATTGATATCCATTGCTCTTTTTGATTAACATTTCCCCAATAGGTCAAAGATGTATCCTACAGGCGTATTAATAACGGAGTGGCTATTTCGTCCGAGAATGTTGGCGAAATAACGACGGTAGATTATTTCGCACGATAATGATGGCGAAATGACGACGGTAGCTTATTTATCACCCGCTAATGCTGGCGACATAAAGACGTTACCTTATTTCGCCCACCGGAAATTATGCAGAAGGGACAGGCGGGAAAAATAAGGAGAGTAGGTTATTTATTACTATATAGTAGATTATAATGAACAAATTATTCATTTTAAATGCAATTATAATTGCACAAGTGAAACATGTGAG
>CAKNWT010103229.1:380-10458 GCA_932066315.1 Andricus coriarius | reverse complement strand
TATTGTTACTTTGTAGCAATTGCTGTCGTCTTTTTCATACAAATAATTACTAATGGATAATTGAAATATTTCGCATGACTCTTTAAACAATTTTTAATTGTTTAAACAAATTTAACATATTTAAACAATGATTTATTACCCAAAAATGTAAAAAATAATCATATTTTCTGACCGAAATGTAATAGTTTGTCATTGTTTGAACTAGTAAATTTTTCAAAAAACATTATGTAATTATTTAAACAATTACTTATTGTTTATTCTCAACATTTCTAAAAATTGATCCAGAGATGTCCAGTTTTTTCTCAAATTGGTATCCTATGCTACTTTTTGTTGAATAATTATATAATTTTGATACATATCATTTAATGTTTTATAAATTCCTATTTGTTTAAACAATTTTGATTTGCTTAAGCAGATTTTTCGAAAACTGTTAAAAAATTAAATGAAGTAAAATACATATAATTTTTTTTCTGATTGTATAGTGTATAGAAAGAATATATTAATCATTTTTTAATTGTTTAAACAAATATAATTTGTTTATATCATTGATCCACATTTTTTAATAGAAAACTACTTGAACGAATAAATATTGTTTAAACAATGACGCGACGCTTTAAACTGAATTTACTGCTCCTCGAAATCATTCAATATTATATTTTATTCAGAATATACGATTTGAAAAAATTTGTTGGAAAAATAATTGTTCAAACAAATTATATTTGTTTAAACAATTAAAAAATGGTTAATATATTCTTTCTATACACTATACAGTCAGAAAAATAATTATGTGTATTCTATTTCATTTCATTTTTTTAAAGTTTTCGAAAAAAACTGCTTAAGCAAATCAAAATTGTTAAAACAAATAGAAATTTATCAAACATTAAAAGATATGTATCAAAATTATATAATTATTTAACAAAAAGTAGCATAGGATACCAATTTAAGAAAAAACTGGACATCTCTGGCTCAATTTTTAGAAATGTTGAGAATAAACAATAAGTAATTGTTTAAATAATTACATAATGTTTTTTGAAAAATTTACTTCTTCAAACAGTGACAAACTATTACATTTCCATCAGAAAATACGATTTTTTTTTACTTTTTTTGGGAATAAATCATTGTTTAAATAAGTTACATTTGGTTAAACAATTAAAAATTGCTTAAAGAGTCATGGGAAATATTTCAATTGTCCATTAGTAATTATTTGTATGAAAAAGACGACGGCAATTGCTACGAAGTAACAATAATACGTAAAAATGTAGTTTTTTGATTTTTGGGTCATATTTGGGGCGCTGTCGGGGGGGGGGGGGTAAGGGTTTTGTTAAAAATGAAAGTTATTAGTATGGTTTTATTTCATAGGTACTCCTCTTCAATTTCTACAAAACTTGGCACGTTTTGATCAAACCTTGGAACATGAGTTCAATCGGTGGCACGTGTTAATATTCGAATTTGGAAAAATAAATTCGGGATTTTCTTTCTCCGGAAATGAAAACTTTTGCGGGGGGGCCTTACCCTCTAGGGTGAAACAAAACTTTGCAATGCATTTTTGGACCACCCTAATGCACACTATCTATACTCGTAATTAAAAATGTATTAAACAATTTTATTGTAAATATTCTACACAAATGAATTTAATGCAGAAGTATTTTTTTGTATTGTTTATGACATAATAGTGCAGTGATAATATGAGAAAACAACAGACACAAAACAGAGTACAGACCGAAATAAAAAAGTAGTAGAAAATTAACTTTATCTTCTGAACAAAATTTATAGTTTTCTAACCTAATAGTTTCAAACCATTATGAATAAACTTCAATGTACATTTAAACTATTATTGTTCAGTTTACATGTACCCGACAGTCAGAAATCCGGCTGAACTCGGGAAGATGGTTTTTTGCAGTTTTCTCCTACCTTGGCCAAACGTTCAGGCAAATTCAAGTAATTCTAATAAAGTCGGATACAGTCGCGTTGTATCACTGGTTGTGATTAAACTCATACAGTGATTCTAAGCCCAACTTAGTAAAGAAATATCTTAACAGGCCCACACCCAGTGAGGTGGAGTCGTCCGACCAATAGGTTCTACCGCAGCGCTACGGGGCTTAAATGAACCTGCCAAGTATCAATAATAATAATAAAAAAGAAATCTCCATTTATTTATCGCTGGTTTCACAGTCCTTCTCCTATTCTCCTCTTTTCCCCTTTGTAACGTTTTCCACTTAAATGTGAACTGAATTACCAGCATGCAATAAGAAAATCCTACTATTTTTGGTTGAAAGTTAATTCATTTTTGTTGAAAAGTCTACTACTATATTTATGGTTAGAAGAGCATCTTTTTTTGTTAAAAATGTTATCATTTGGTTGAAATTCGTCTTTTTGGTTTAATTCTACTTTCTTCAGGTGAAGATTCATAATCTTAGTTAAAAATTCATCTCTTTGGTTACAAATTCCACTACTTTGTTCAAGGTCTGATTATTTTCTTGAGAATTAAACTATTTAGTTAAAAAGTCATCATTTTGGTCGAAAATTTAACTGCCTTGATGAATATTAGTCTCTTTTGATTATAAATTCATCTTTTTTGATTGAAAATGTTTTATTATTTGGTTAAAAATTTAATTAATTTGTTGAAAATTTAACAATTTTGTAAAAAGATCATCGTTTTTGCTTAAAAATGCAACTATTTTAAAAGGAAATTTAACAATTTGTTTCACAATTGAACTATTTAGTGGAAAATTGCACTTTTTTGTTGGCAATTCAACTGTTTTATAGAAAATTTGTCTTTTTGAATAGAAAATTGATATTTCGAAGTTGAAAATACAATTGTTTTGTAGAAACTTAGTTGTTTGGGCTAGGCATTCAACGATTTTGTTGAAATTTTGTCTTTTTGGTCGAAATCAATTGTTTTTTATTTAACCCTTAAATGGCTCCTGTGGTGTATTACAACCCAAGAAAAGTATGCGCTCCAATTAAGTATACTAAATTCCAAAAAATTGGGTATGTGTCTTCATCTGGCATTAATTGGGATCACTATCTAACAAAAGAGTATGTTGGCATAGATCGCCAAGCGTTAGTTTTCGATCGGCAGCCGTCCAAAGTTGACTTGTCAAAAGCGTGGGGTGTGGAACACCCCTTGTGCCAGTAGTGTCTGAAAAAGTGTCTGAAAATCAAAATTGTTGCCTTCTAAATTGTTTCGTTCTGAGTTATTCCTAATGTATTTTTTACTTTAATGTATTTTTTACTTTTCAAACATTTTTTTAATGCATTTTTATAAATAAACATTGGTTTATATATGAAAAAATATAGTGCTCAGTTTTACCAAAAAACTACGTGCTCATTTCTGGTAATAAATACCTTTTTTGAAAGGTACAATATTTCAGTAATTTTTTTCTGAAATCATAGTATTTCAAGAGTACCTCTATAAATATTTAGCTACAAATATTGAAAAATACGCGAGTTATGAATTTTTATATAAAAAAAACTCATTTTTTCCGGGTTTTTTTTAAAATCCTTTTAACTATCTTAAATTGAAAAAATGATTATTAAACCAGTTAGACTTTAAAAAAAAAATGTTAAACTATGTTATATAAAATTGTTGTTAAAAAACATGCAGTACATGCTTCACATACACGTTTAAACACGCAGGCTGTCAAACACCCCTTGTGCCAGTAATGTAATTATTTTGAGATGTGACATTTAAGGGTTTATAAGAGTGTGAATTGCATTGAAAACATTAGTATTAATCACTTTCGTGTATTTTTTACTTTAAAACCATTTTTTAAATGCATTTTTATAAATAAACATTGGTTTATATATGAAAAAATATAGTGCTCATTTTTACTAAAAACTACGTGTTCATTTCTGGAAATAAATACCTTTTTTGAAAGGTACAATATTGCAGTAATTTTTTTCTCAATTATAGTATTTCAAGAGTAAGTATGTCAATAAAATTTCAGCAAAAATATTGAAAATCACGCGAGTTATGAATTTTTACATAAAACAACTCATTTTTTCCGGTTTTTTTCAGAATTTTTTTTAACTATCTTAAATTTGAAAAATGGTTATAAAACCAGTTGTAATTTTAAAAAATAATGTTAAACTATATTATATAACATTTTTGTTAAAAAATATGCAGTACAGGCTTCACAATACACGTTTAAATAGGCGGGGTGTCAAACACCCCTTGTGTCAGTAATGTGATTATTTTGAGGTGTGCTATTTAAGGGTTAAAATGAAAATATGTTTAGGTTGAACAATCAATTTTTACATTTTTCGTTGACAAATTAATCTTTCTTGATTGAAAGTTGACATAAGTTGTTAAAAATAATTTTTTCGTTTGAAAATTCATCTTTTTGGATGAAAGTTGAGCTATTTTGTCAAAAATTCGTATTTTTTTATTGATGAGTCATAATTTTAGTTGACATATCATCGTTTTGATTGAAAATGTAAATATTTGCTTAAAAAGGTATCTCTTTTGTTTGTATGTGTGTGCGGGGGGGGGGTGCTGAACATATCAAAGGGTGTATTCCGAAATTTGAAACGTTTTCGGTCCTCACACGATAAATACAACGTTCTGTTTCAATCAGTGAAATAAAAAACAAAGACTGATTAACAGTTGAAATCCTTAGTACTGATTTAATTATTTGAATTTTTACTAATTCAGATTCAGAGAATAAGTCAGAAAAGTGCTTACAAGGAGTACCATTATAAACTTCTTCAACTTTAAAAGATTTGAGATCCACAACGGAGCTTTGTAGAAAAGATTAAGAAGGTCGCATTATACAGAAAAATATTTGCAAAGTAGGCTTTAATTGCTTGCAGGATGGAGAGGAAAGCTTAAATTGAAAAAAGTTCGAGTCTTTGGACAAGTGCCTGTGGTTGTGTGAGAAATCTTATTATGTTCGTATATACCATTCCTTCGTCTTTAATTGATTTTTAAATTACATTCGGCCGCTGAAGAAAGCACACGCTCCCGGCGATAAGGAGCTTCATTCTTGAATTCAACGGAAGCTTCTCCAGAAGACGAGAGAACGAAAGAGCAGACTAGAAAAAGAGTAGAGGTAGTGGGTTAAGATTAATCTAAATTTTCCCCAACTGGGAAAATGCCTGAATTTCGATTTGTACCTTGTAAATTGTACAAATTTTAAATGTACAAATTTTTGCGACCTGATTTAAAGAAAACTGATACCTAATTTAATATATATTAATGTTTTCGGAACTTATTTGTCACAGAACATCATTAAATTACTTCTATTCTCTTTTCGAAATTTAATTTTCCAAGTGATAGGATTCCATTAAAAATATAATTGAATTAAATCATCGACGAATATTATATTTTTTAAATAACTAAAACATAAACATTTTTACAGATGAATATCTTGTAGGGAGAAAAATGAAAAATCCAGTTGAAGTTGGAATCACAAAAGCCGAAAAAAGCTCGCAGGCTGAAAAAGCTCGCAGAATGACAAAAGCTCGCGGAGAGACAAAAGCTCGCGGATCGACAAAAGCTCGCAGACCGAAAAAAGCTCTTGCGGCTCGCGGGGTTCGTAAAACTTGCACTGCACCACAACATTGGATCGCTTGGCTCTTTCGAATATTACGGTATTAAAAATTACTGAAAATTTTTGATTTTGAATTGCTGTGAGAGATCCCCTTTTAATTAAATTTCTTTCCATTTCGAGGAAAAAAAACCTTTTCAAATCAAATGGAAATTGAGAGGTATAATTATTTTTAAATTATGAATTCTTATTGATATTGACATTAATTATGTTAATATTCCTTATTTATTTTGCAAGCTTTGTGAGCTTTCTTGGTCTCCAAGCTGTTGCCGGTATGCGAGCTTTTTTCGTTCCGTAAGATTTTTTCTGACCGCGAATTTTTGTCGGTCCACGAGCTTTTTTCGGTTCGGGGACTTTTTCTTGGCTCCCGATCTTTTTCCTGTCTCGCGAGCACACAAAAAGCACGGCTCGCGCTGATCGAGCTTTTGCATATGCAATTCTATAATGCATATTAATGACATTTTTCTGCAAACTTACACTTTGAAAAGCAAATTTTTCAATAAAAAAAAAGTAATTCAAAAAATTCATGTTACAAATAAGTTACAAAAACGTTGATGATTATTATAGTTAAATATCAAAATTTTTGAAAGTTAGGCAGCAGCTGACTTCGGCGAAATAAAGTAGACTAACCCAATAATTTTTTTTTTTTTTTGTAAAAATTATACATTAAATATATTATTCATTAGAATGATAAAAAAAGAGAATTCCAAGTCTCAACTTGCATTTTTGATATTTTTTTTTTACTTTTGGGTTAAAAATGGAACATGTGGAACAAAATATAAATCGGATGATATTTAGAGGTTGCTCATGGCGAATTCGCCTGTATTTACAAAAAAATTAATTTTTTTCGAAAACAGCAGAACATAACGCAAAATTATGCGAAATATAGAAGATGCGGCTCATTCAAATGAATTTTTTTTGCTCATAAGTTTTTTTGTTAATTTATGCATGCTTAAGGATATATGCACAGAAAATTGTTATAAAAAAGCGTTATTATCCATTGCAATTATACTGAGGGGTCCTTAATATACATTTCAATTATTTGACTGGTCTTAAAAATGCAATTCATATGAACCAATGTTTCAAAAATAGTAATTTTACATTGTTTTATGAATTTATTTCCCCTTTTACGTGGTCAATTTTAACCTGAAAAGAACAAGGGAATCAAGAAAACTCAATAGGTTTTGTGTCGCTTTTCAAGATGCAAAAATACAAAACAATGGCATATGTATGTGCATTATAGAATAGCAGGGTGGCCGTGGGTCAGGGATAATATAGAAATCAGAGAAGAGTCAGAGACTTTTATTGGTCAGGGAAAGTCAGGGATTTTGAATAAAATCGTGCAAAAGTTGTAGAATTTCGATAAGAGGCACTTTAAATAACTGTCAAGATATAAAAGATTAAACGTAAAAAATGTTGCAAGTTTAAAATTCTGGTCTTTGAATATTAATGGTCAGGGAAAACGAAGAATTGGTTAGGAAAAAATGAACGAATTTTACAATCAAAAATTTTGCGGCCACCCTTTTATAATATTTTTGTCTAGTATTTCTATTTCTATTGTTTTTTTTGCAGTTTTCTCCTCCTGACGATAATATTTTTAGTTAAATCTTTTATTTTTTGGTTAAAAATCCAACAATTTTGTTAAAAAGTCATCTTTTTTTGTTGAAAATTCAACTATTGTGGCAGAAAATTAACTTGTTGAAAATTCATATTTGGGTGTTGAATATTCAAGTGAAATTGTTTTTGGTTAAAAATTAAAATCGATTTTAGTTGAAATATCTACTATTAAACTATTTATTGAAAATTCATATTTTTGGTTGAAAATTGTACTGCTAAGTAGACGGCTGAACAACTGAGTTGAAAAAAATTTTGTGTTCAAAATTCATCAGTTTAATTGAAAAATCATCTCTTTGCTTTAAAATTCTGTTTTCTTTATTACAAATTAATTTTTTAACTGATAGTTTAACTATTCCAGTTAAAGATTTATCATTTTATGTTAGTTGAAAATTCATCTCTTCCCGTGCAGAAATTGCCTAACTTCTTCCCAAGTTCCGATCAAGGGGGCATGTGGTGTGGCTCGCGTCGGAACCACGTCGAAACGGGTTAGGTTAGACAAGATTATTTCAAGTTTTGTGTTGTCCTCGTGATAGTGTTTTGTTTATATCAAACTTAAAATGCCGAAAGCAAAAAGTAAATTGCGAGTTCGGAAGCAGAGAATTGTTGGTGAAATTTCCTGTATCCGCAATGAAGATGAAGGTAAGTTTTCATTCACTAGATTCAACATAAAAATCAGGAAACCTAACTCCCAGATAAAATACGAAATTAGTGTTTCATTTGTTTTTCATTAATTTTTAAATCTAAATAATCTTATTAACAGTTTAATATGTTTATTTTATTTTTAATGTAAATGGATGATTGCCAAAAAGTTGACCATTCTAAGTCCCTATCATTTTTCACATATTCTGTAATTGATTAATTTTTTCTAAATATTTGGGCAGGATTTAGAAAAGTTTTAAAATTTTAGACAACTTCGTTTAGAAATAATAAATAAAAATGCTTAAAAAATTCCAGGAGGTGCGATGTCCCAAATTACAAATTTAAAATAGAAAATTGCTAAATAATATTAAACATATTTTTGTAATAACTTGGGCTTATAAAAATCGATTGAAATTAGTTGCAAAAGATGATTATGGAGTAATAAGTTAAATATTTTGAAGTAAAAGATAATAAAAATAAAGACTCTAAACTTTAAAATAATTTATATTGTACATAAATTTCGAAAAAATAAATGAATAAAAACGAAAAATTATTAGAAAAGAAAGAAGGACTTAAAATAATTTATTATCTCAAACTAAATTTTTAATTTGAATTTACCGTGCTTATCTCGAAAGATTTGGATTGGTCGACTGATCGCATTCGATTGTAAGCAGTGAAGATAGGCACCATTGCAAAGATAAATAATGGTGAAAAGTTTTTTGTTAGTTGTATCGTTACGTGTTGGATCCTCTTCAAGAGAGATATTTTCAGCGTGCAAAGATACTCGTAAGTTTTTCCAAACAAATTGATTATAAAATAAAGCATTAAAATGACAGTAATGTTTGAAGGAAAGTTCACAATTCATTTTTAGCTTCTGAAGATTTCCAGCAATGTATTCGAGAAAGCGTCGTCATTTTGAGCGCATTTACTATTTATATAAATAAAGAAAATGTTTTCAAGCTTTTTAGAAATGTATATGTTCTTGCTTATAATTGAAAATACAGATTACTTTATACAAAATATATGAATATTCGGATTCGTATTTTTTCGAACATAACCTCACTTTTTAAATCTCTTTCCACGTGCCCCATGTGCGTTAGTCAATCATTATCCATATGGAGAGTGTTTGACACCGGTAAAGAATTTAAAGCAAATACGTTTTTAACCTATGTTTAAAAAAATAAATATTGCCATTTTACGTTTCAAAAATTCGTTTTTTCAGAAATTGATTCTCTCGGTGACTTTCAAGACAATGGATTCTTGCACGAGTTTATAAAAAACCAGAACTGGCTCCGGATAAGGTTGAGAAAAATTTAAGGATAGCTATTTTTTTATTTGCTATAATTATTACTAAAACTATAATTGATCTAACCATGATTGTTTTTTTTTCTATTTATGCGACTTGCTGATAAGGAAAATTAGGAGTTTGAGGGCTGAAATTAGAGAACTGCAGGCTAATAAAGTCTCTCTAATGAATCTGCTCGATGATATATCCTGCACAAACTACTTCCCAAAGCTAACTATTTATTGCTATTAAAAAAACTTTAAAATTTTACTATTTGTAGAAATAAAAAATTAAAGGGGCCACATCTGGGCCAGACCGGGCCCACATTGTCGAGGCCCAGATGTGGGCCCGATCGGGTAGGGCGTTTCATTTCCGGTCTGGCGCTAGGCAGATTACCCTATCGGAGCCACACTTTTCCCGATCGATGCCCGATCGGCGCCACATCAACATTTCTGCACGGGTTTGGTTCAATGTTGAACTATTCTGTTGAAAATAGATTTTCTTAATTGAAAATTCAACTACTTGGGTCAAAGTTAAACTAATTTGTTAAAAAAAATTTTTGTGTAGGTTCATCTCTAATTGAAAATGTATCTCTTTTGGTGGAAAACTAATCTTCTTGGTTCGAAATGTTCTCTTTATTGGTTAAAAATTCAGCTTTTTTGTTGAAAATTAACTTTTATATTGAAACTTCATATTTTCGGGCTGTTAATTCAACTGTTTTACAGAAAATTCGCCATTTGGCTTGAAAGTTGAACAATTTATATGAACTTTTTTTTCCTTTATTATCTGAAAAATCGTTATTTGTCGAACATTCGTCTTTTTAGCTGGAATATTCATCATTTAAGTTGAAAATTTAACTCGTTGGTTAAAAATTGGACTATTTTGTCAAAAATTCTTTTTCTAGTTGAAAATTAATTTTCTTTTATTTAATTTTTTTAGTTTTTCTTTGAAAATTTCTAGTTTTTAGTTGAAAATTTTCAGAAAT
>CAKNWT010103210.1:1259-14597 GCA_932066315.1 Andricus coriarius | reverse complement strand
TGATAGTAAGGTTATGTCCACAGGATAACGATTTTCCACTAAGAGACCAGAAAAGAGGCCAAAAACAGTAACTTTTATCCTTGGGGCACTCGGTGCACCATAAGTCATTGAACAGAAAATAGCACAGCATTGTATAACTTCAATATTTTAAATAAAAGGTAGATTAACTATGGACACGAAATTAGAGCGTACATCACGCGTATCACGCGCAAACATAAATAATGAACACAACAGATAGATTTTTAAATTTTTTGGCTATTTTTCTAAATTAAATGAATTTTTGATATAATTCATATTCATTTATTTTTATATCTTTGAGAAATATAATATTTATTTGCACCATTTTATTTTATAATAATTTAAAAAAATAATTTTGTAACTAATTAATTAACCCTACTAAAAAGAAAGTCAGGAATCGTCAGAAAAAAAGTCAGGACTTCCGACCATTTCTGACCACTTTTGTTACGTTTCTCGATAGAAATCGTCACGAAAAGTCAGAATTCATGAGAAATGTTCAGAACTCGTCAGAGCTTGGGTCCGAATGATAATCCTTTTATTAGGGATCCAAGAATAGAATGCCATAAAACCTAATCCCTTTTATATATGCCAGGTTATTTTATATTATTTACTTATATTTATTTATGCATATTCTCATTTCACTTATATTTAATTATTAATATTTACATATTAAATGACTCTGAAGGTGAATCTGAAAATGTTGTCCGTTTTGACGTATCTCCTGCTCTTTACAAGATACATTATATTTATCCTAATTTTCAATTTTGTAGGACATTTTTTAGGTATCTGAAATCGTTGAAATCCGTAGATTCAGAATTTCTAACTTTTGAATCTGTATATGCAGTATTGAAAAAAAAAATTATTTTCAATTTTTAATCCTTTTGGGTTGAGCTACCTGCGGCCCTAGCCAATGAGCTGCCTGATAGGATGCGAATTAGCCTATCCTCAGAAATAATCAGACTCGTCAGGAATGGTCAGGATGTTCAGGAATCCTCAGAACTTCTGACCATTTGTGACGATTCCTAACTTTTTTTTAGTAGGGAACTATTTTTTATTTGAATTTTTATGAAGAATCTTCTTCAAATTGTTCTTAATATTCTTTAACGATCATAAAAAGAACACAGTATTAGAACTTCAAATTAACACGCAACTAAATCTGTGAATGGCGATCGAAGTATAGAGTTCACGATTGGTTAAATACCACTGGCAGATAAGACACCAATCGGCTAAAAGAACGGTGATAGCCCATGCCCTACAGTTTGTTCAATTGTATATATTTGCTGGCAGCGTGTGCAACTTCTTTGTATCAAATTTCAGACTTGTATGGACTGTGACATGGGCAACACTCAATATAAATGATTTTTAGATCAACTTTATAAACAGCGGGTTTGAGCCCAAAATGCATAGGGAACCGTGAGTTTAAAAATAAGAACTCAGAGATTTGAACAGAATACCTACTAGAGTAGTCCAAAATGAACAACTATTTAAATTTTCACGGGCGACTGAAAATTCGTACAGCCTAGGCAAAATATAAATATGTATTCTTGTTTGTTTTGCTGTAGAGTAATTTTTCAGCTCTCGACAAGCAATTGTTTCTTTTATGGAGTTTAATACGTAAAAATGCGACTTTTTTCGAGTTCAATTTTTCATAATAAGTTATAAACCAATTTCTTAAATCTTGGAGTTATTTGTTCTCCGAAATTTCAAGATGGATTTTGTCAACTTTTTATATTTTATAAAAATTATGTAACAATTATACAACAAGTTAAGTTTTGTGTGAAGTGAAATTTTTACAAAGTGTTCTTTAAACCTCTCAAAATAAATCTGGAAAAAACGACTAGAATAATCAAAGATTTACAATAAAAAAGGAGTTTGAAAAATGGAGAAAAATGGATAATTTTACTTAACGATCGTCCGTAGGCTAACAGGTGAAGCCTTCATGGCGAGTGCAATAACCGAGCCCAATCGAATTTTATTGGTGACTCGAAATACAAACTGACCCTAACGGAAGTGGCAGAGTAATAAGACCTCAAGTCGAAAGTAATAAAGTTTTAGGGTGTAGGTCTCTAGGTAGAAAAGCGCAATAATAACAGGAACGAAGAGCGAATTAGTGGCTTTCAGAGGTCTCGCAGGTTAATCCTTAGAGTGGACTCACAGTTTTATCACTTTACCATTTCTTCGACAAGAATCTGAAAAACATTCTCGAGAGCTGAAAAATAACTATACAACAAAACCAAAAATAGGCATATTTTTATTTTGGCTAGGCTATACGTATTTTCAGTCGCCCATGAAAATGTAAGCAGCCGCTTATTTTGGACTACTCTAATACCAACTTGTATACGTACCAGAGGAAATTTGAGAAGCTTGCTAACGTCACTTGTGAGCTGGCCACGCATAAGTAAATATTCAATTACTTTTACTGCATGTTCTCTCTCTTCACTGGCAGCTTCTATGAAGAGCTTGACGAATCCTGGTCGGTTTACAGAGTCACGAGCAAAATGTGCACCCTACAAAAAATTGAATATAACATAGATACACAGATTACCACTCTCAAAGCGCCCGCTTGATTATATCATGCCCCACAATGCTGCGAAATCTAACAGCGATGTTCAAAATTACATTAAGAACGAAATTATGCACCGATTTTATATTTTTGTTTTGTGGAGGAAAGAAAAAATTGTTAACTTGTAAAGGTAATTCTTATAAATATAATGTATAAACAAACAATCGACATTAAGAGTTATTCGTCTTCAAAGTATATTTTTGCTCTGAAATTACTTGCTTTTATCGTCAGGATGATACGTGGCCATTGAAATGTAAGATTGGATGTTATTAATTGATTATATAAACAAATGTACATCGCAGACATTTATAGGCAGAAGCAATAGTTTTAACTGCTAGTTTTATTTATAAGTTTTTTGTTTTAGTTTTCTTATATTTTCGTTTATTTTATAAACTACTTATATAAACAAATGCACATTTTAGGTGTTTCAGTCCAAAAGAAATCGTTTTTTCTTCTAGTCTTGTGGGAATTATATTACCAATTACGTTTTCTGAAAAAATTTAGACACTCATCAATATTTGTTTATTTGACAAATAATAATTTATATAAACAAATTCACATTTTAGGCGTTTTTAAGCGTAAATAGATCGTTTTTCTTCTGATCTTGTTGAAATTATATTGCCAATAAAGATTTACAGAAAATTTTTGCCATGCGTCACTAATAGTTTATTTTATAAACAAATTAGTCTTCACTATTTGTTTTTAAAAAAGTTCGAGCGGTTTTGATGAGTCAAGTGTGATTGTAATTATATGACAGCTAGAACCCCTAAGAAAACAAGGTCAAAGCCTGGTGTTTTGTTACCAGGTTTAGAAAGACCTTCACATTTTCTAGAGAGTGCTACCGATTATAATCGCGTAAGACGAAATTTACGTAACGATATGGCGACTGAGTATGAAAATGATGTCGTTTTTGCGGCAATGAACGAAAAGCAGTTGCGTGCTGAAATAGACAGGTTGCGTCAATTAAATCATTTTCAAAATGATCAGTTGACCAATTTGCGAAGACAAAACCAACAAAATGAACAAAATCCACGAAATCAGCAAAATCAGGGTAACGGGGAAAATCGGTTGATTCAAACATTAGTAGATAGTCTTCGCGCGTTTAATATTGAAGCCAAGCCCCCAAAGTTCGAGGAATCACAAAATCCAAACAGTTTTTTAGAGAAACTTGAAAAATTTTATTCGTTAAAACATATTCCTGATAATCTTTATGTGAATGGTTTGGATGGCACATTCGAAGGTAGAGCAAAAGCATGGTTTGATGCAAAAAGAAATTCTTTTGTTGATCATTACGATTTCAAATCAATATAGTTAGATGAGTTTTATTCTACTCCAATAAGGGTTAGAATCAAGTTCAATTGGTTGGCTAAGCGTTTTGAGTCCAATAAAAACAATTCACAAACATACTTTTTGAATCAGATTAACGAGGCCCAGTATTTTTTACAAAAAATGGAGGCTTATGAAATACATTACACTGTCATTCAGCACATGCCAATTCTTGTGCGCGAGGCCTTAGCGACAGTTGATTTCTCTGATTTTGATAAAATTTCTCAAGCGCTTTCCCAATTGGATTTGACCTTTAAAGATAAAATGGGTAATCTGAAGAAACAAAATCAAAATCAATCTAATACCTAAGATCAAAATAGTGATGACTTTAAAAATATTAAATTCAAATTACGAAATATGCAAGTCCAAAAAAATCAAAATCGATGATGTTGTAATTGTAGTTGTGGTAGTTTCTCGAATGCTCAAACCGAATTTGGTCATAGTGCTTCTCAACCTGCATCTCTTGGAATAAACTCTATTAGACAAGGTTCTCAATTGCCTACACCTGATATGAGTGTATCCCTACCACCTGTTTCAGTGCGAATGAATCATAGTGCATCTACGCAATTCACCGGTAATTTAAACTAGTATTAGGCGCGATGTTTTTAATGGGAACTTCGCGCCGACACACTTATGATGATTTTGAAAAATTATCTTATGATCTTGAGGAATCAGCTGATAATAAAACTAATGAGAAAAGTTCTCGAATTCCATTATGCCCTCGTGTAATTGTATGCTTACTTTCTGTACCGATTCCTGCATTGATTGACACCGGTAGTCAGATTACTGCAATTTCCGAAACATTTTATAATTATTCATTGCTCCATGGAAAATTAACTGAATTTCCCGTATCAAATGTAATTCTGTTTACCGCGATTGGAAAGAAATCAACAACGATTAAAAACCAGATAATGTATGATCTCGAAATTGGAGGACAAAAATATCCATCGTGTTTTCTCGTAGTTCCAAAACTCTCTAATTCGGTCATTTTAGGACACGATTGGCTGCTCGGAAATAAGTCGATTATTAATTATGATAATACCTCGTTTACAATCAAAGGAATTCCCGTTCCTAAGACATTTATCTCGTTCGACGGGGCGTCCTCTGAGAGACTCGTGATATCGAAAGGTACTGATGACGTCATGTATATACAAATACTCGATGCTAACTCTAATTACTACAATGACAAAGTTCGTATTGATATTCAGGGGGATAATCAACACTGGGTTAAGAATGTAAATACAGATTTGGTAGCCCTTCAAATAAACGGTATTGGTGAAATTTTATGTGACAAGAATCATGCGAAAAATGATATGATTTTATTTGAAACGGGATATGAGAATCAAACGACGAATGAGTTGAATTTTCTGCCCCCGTGTGCTAATCAAATTGTTGATATTAGGATTGCTGATTTATTTGATGATGCTGTGAATTATGATAATTTGAATAAAACGAATCTTAATAGGTCGAAATGTTTACCTTTCTCGGATTTATTACTTGATAAAAAAGATCAAGAATGCATAAGTGTTTCAAAGGACGGAATTTTACCGATAGAAGATGCTTGTGTTAATTTAATACATGAGAAAGATTTAGATTTAGGTAATCGTGAACAGATGCAATTTTCTTAATGAATTAGAAATGATGCATGAGTCATATAAAGAAAATTCTTCGAACGCTAGCAGTTTCTCGGAGGGTGTTCGGTTGATTGTGTCTAGACTTACGGGTGTGAGTCTCGAGGAGACGGAGGCCTTTGTAGCAAAGATGTCTACATTTGAAAAGCTCTTTACACCTAAGTCGAGAAGCGCGGACACTTTTGAATACAAGTTGAATATAAAATCTTATAAAGCAATCGTGAGAAAAAACTATCCGGTTCCATTAGCGTATAAGGAATCGGTTGATAAGGCGATTCAAGAAATGCTCGAAGCTGGAATCATTGAAAGGTCAGATAGTCCTTACTGCAACCCGTTAAGGATTGTTGTAAAAAATAATCTTTCGGTGCGTGTATGTTTGAATGCTCGCTATATAAACTAGATCATAGAGTCAGATCACGAATCACCGCCTTTGATAAATAAATTGATGCAAAAATTTTATGGTGTAACGTGGATGTCTACCACTGATCTAGCAATTGGGTATTGGCAAATACAGTTGCATGAGAGTTGTAGAAAATATACCGCTTTTTTGCATAATTCTAAGATGTTTCAGTTTTGCCGACTGCCGTTCGGATCGAAGATGGCGGGTTCTGCGTTTATTCGCGCAACCAGTTACGCATTTGGTAATCCATTCAACGAAATTTTAACAGTTTATATCGATACTTTTTTCATTGGTACTTCTGGATCCTTTTATGACCATCTTGAAGGTCTTGATTCCGTGTTTAGTGCTTTGCAAGATAAAAATTTTACGCTAAAATGAGAAAAATCGATATTTTGTCAAAAGCAGGTAAAGTTTTTCGGACATGAACTCTCGACTGACGGTATTAGACCCCTGACAGATAAGTTAGAAATCATTCGAAAATTTCCGAAACCGAAAAATCGTAAAGGATTGCAACAGTTTATTGGACTCTGCACGTACTATCGACAATTTACTGCACGACATTCCAATCTTTTGGAACCATTTCGAGACATGTTGAGAGAAAAAAATCCTTGGTCCTGCACTGAATTCCACGATAATTCATTTGAGATTATGAAGAGTGAATTTGTTAATTGTGTTAATTTGAGTCATTATATACCGGGTGTTCCGTATAAACTGCAGACTGATGCTTCTGATTTAGGAATTAGTGGAGTGTTATATCAATATGATCAGAACAATGATCACCGAATTATATCCTAAGTGAGTCGATGTTTGAAGGCTGCTGAGTTGAATTATGCAACGACTGAGAAAGAGCTCTTGGCCGTTGCATATTCGATCACAAAGCTTAGAACATATCTTATAGGTACCAAATTTGAGATTATCACGGATCATAAGGGTCTAACATTTCTCAATTCGACCGCTTATCTTAATTCGCGATTGATTCGTTGGAGTATAATTTTACAGCAGTATGACTTCGAAGTTTCATACTGCAAAGGAAAGGACAATATTGTTGCGGATTTCTTTAGTAGGAACCCGAGTGGAAGGTTTGAATCCGTACAACCAAATAGTCTTTCCATTGATGTTTTGAATATTGAAACCGAACCGGAAATTATCGCGTATGCATGTGAGGAGATAGATCTAGGTAGGGAATTGCGTGATTCTCTGAAAAATTTGTCAGTTTTTCAAAAGGTGGATCCAAATGCAACAATGATCTTAGATCAATTGGAAAAGGGGGAGAGTTTGGAGTACTATATGGTGAGAGAGAGTATCTTATTTCGAAAGGATAAAAAACCACCATGTATCTAAGACAATTTTATCACCGGAGGGGCATGAATCGCGAGATAAAAAAATCTGTCTTGACTTGTGACCCATGCCAGCGTGTGAAAAGTATTAATGTTATAATGGAATGTTCATATAACTTGGTCCAATCATCAGGACCCAAGGTCCACTGGAGGTCTAGAGTATATTTTCGTAGTTCTCGATGTCTTCTAGAAGTACGTAAAATTATACCCTATCAAGAAAGAGAATACAGATACCATTTTGAAAAAGATGTTCAATCTATACTTTCGGGAGATGGGTAAGCCAAAAAGGGTATTATCTGATCATGGAACTCAGTTTGCGTCACCGAAGTGGAGCAATCTATTGCATAAAGCGGAAATCCAGGTAATTTATTCTTCGATTAGGCATCCAAAAAGCAATCCCGTAGAAAGGGTTATGCGAGAATTAGGCCGTTTATTCCGTACACTATGCTCGGATAAGCATACTCGATGGGCCAAATGTATTGCTGATATCGAATTTTTCCTGAATATCACAACCCACTTTAGCACGGGATTTACTCCTTTTGAGTTACATTTCGGGGTGAAACCGACCGATCAGATTCTAGGCATTGTTAATTTTCCTGAAACCGAGCATATTGCAAGAAATGCGAAAATTGTTTCGGTCCGCGAACGAATAAACAAAAACCTCCGAAACCGGGCACGAGCTCAGAAAACGTCATCCAAGATTATTCTCAAGAAGGGTGATTTAGTTTTGCTTCAAGTTCCCAAGCAATCAGATGCTTTAAAAAAAGTCACTAAAAAGTTCTTCCATATTTTCTATGGTCCCTATCAGATCACGAAAAATGTCGGTAACAATTCTTATGAATTGGGGGAGGTTGATGATCCTAGTACGATTATAGGGGTACATAATCAGGCAAATTTGCGAAGATATCAAAAGCGCTGATTAGCTGATTTCAAGGTCGACTCAGATTCACTTCAGTGTCTGCGCAGGCTGGTTTTAGAGATTAGGTATAATACTCGATACAGAAAGAAATGTACATAGCGTAGATTTTAATGCAACGGTATTTGACTAAAAACCTTAGCGGTTGTTTATGTGTAGATCCTGTGAATATAGCATGAACATATGATGCAGTTTGACAAATAATCATGTATACGATTTTAATTGTAAAAGTTTATGTGATTATAAACGAAAATGATCAAAAGATCGAATATGACCCCGACACTGAGCATTTCTACTAATGCATAATCTATTATTTTCGACAATGTATTAATACTCTATTATATGTCTATAATACTACTTGTATGATAGTTTTAGTGCTTCTGACATAACTTCATTTTGTCCCAAGCAAGGGGGATAATGAGGCGAGTGCATGGTTTAAATATTCGGCGGTTATGAAAATAAAAATGTCTGATAAATACGTGAGTTTAGCGAGCCTATCGTCGTTGCAAATTCAGGAAAGACGATGTACGTAGAGTGGGGGGGGGGGGGATATCGGTTTCGAGGTACCGAGGGTAAGACTCTCTAATGATCGCTCATTAGATCGTCTTCTTTTGGCCATCGCATTTGAATCTGCGCCATACTCTCCGTACTTTGAGAGAATCGGAAAAGGTATAATTATATCCATTTGTTCATTAGAAAGTGATGTGTGAAAATGCAATTTTGTAAATTAGTCTTTCTGAAAAGTTTGGGTTTTTGTCCCTTTTGTTAATTTAGTGTGGCGTGTTCAACAAATTACTCATGTCGCCCGTGCCTAATCAATCCAGGAAATAAGCGCCATATCTGAGCCGATTTCGTATGGAAATGATTTGATCCATTGATCCAAAATTCAGCAGGCTAATGCGATTTTTGGGTAATTCTTGCTGTCGCCTCTACTTTTTGGAATACGAGTTCCAAATTCATTTTATATCCCGTTGAATGTCGACTGGGCCAACGTTTGGTTCTCTATCTCAAATCAACGGCTAATCGTTTTTACCTGCGATCAGTATTTTTTAATTCCTGGATCACAATAATTTTTTTTACCGGAATGAATTTATGCTCTCAAATTTTACTGTCTTTGCGACTTTCATAATTTTACATTTGAACTTTATCGCTATTGCTCATTCTTCAAATTTTGATTTAAATGTGTGATGAGTGTGTGTGTGAGTTAAACTAATTGCTCGAGATATATGTACCTGTGTTTCTTTGACATTGAAAAGACTATTTTCACAACAATATTCACACTCTGATTCATCGACGCTTCATAAACCTGATATACAATTTATAAATCTCATGCCTCCATTGATATTTTCGATGATGTTAAATTGTAAATTTTCTAATTGGCAATCTGACTAATTTTAAATTATAATTTGAAGAAAACTTTTCCTGCTTTAATTTGAAATTCGAATTTACACAAATATTCAGAGTAAAACCCATTAACTTTTGACATTAAATGTTCAATTATTTTAAAAGTATAAACTAATTGCTACAATACGATCTTAAATTTTAATGGCCAGATATCATCCTAATGATGAAATCAAGCAATTTCAGAGCAAAATTGTATTTTAAAGACGAATAACCCCTAAGGTCGATTATTTGATAATAAAATTGGTTTATAACCATTAACTTGACAAGTTAACAGTTTTTTACTTTCTTGTACCTCTGTGCATTGAATCCAAGTGACGGGAAGCATGAGAAGACAATTTTCTAGGAGATAAAAAACGAAATTAAAAACACCGACACTTTTTTCGTTGTTTGCATTAATATAAAAATTACATAAATGAAAAGATAAAAAATCTACTCTTACTAAACTCTGAAAAATTTAGTCCTGAATTTAAAAAAAAAGTCCGAAATCTGTGCATAATTGCGTTCTAAATGTCATTTTGAACATTTTTATTTGACCTCACAAGCCCTGGGGGCACACCCCTAGATATTGGCGGGCAAGATCCCTAAGACGCATTGGCGGATTCTTTGAACGTTGCTTCACGCAAACTGTTCTAAGTCCTCCTGGAAAATCCTGTACGAAATACTATCACTGTTCTTGTACGTGTTCCTTTGCCAGAACTAGGACCAGATCTTGTATAAGGAACAGCGTGTGCATAATAAATTCATACACGAAGCCATACAGACCGTATAATGTTTCTTGTGCGAGATCTGCTCATAGTTCTGACAACGTATAGGAACAGTTAACGGATCAAGGCGCTTACTGAATTCAGAGATAATGGAAGGATGAGACACTTAGCAAAAAGGCGGTTTCTGGAGAAGGCTCTTTGTGAGAGTGTATTATACATACATGTGAAAAAATTCTTGTGTTACTTTTGGACAGAGTTTACAAGAAGGAATCCGCGAATATTTTCAGATTCCTCGAGGAAATCCACGAGTCATTCAACTGATGCTAGCTGTTAAATAACGGCCGACCATTAGACAAATTTTCCATTTGAGTGTTACCTTTTCTATAAGGGCTTGTTTTTCACAAGGCCGATATAACACTTACAGGTTATTTCTCTAACGGTATGGAGCTTTTTAGGCTGTTAGAAAATTCGGAAATTTAAACTTAAATTAGTTTAAGTGGCTGGTTGACTCAGGCCTTTATCTAGTCTGCGATGACGTTAAAGATTTTCTGTATTACATGACATAACTTTGACCGATATTGTAGATTTCCATTTTCACAGTGTGTCACAAATCGCTTCTTAACCAATTTATCTTTAATTATACGATTCAAGTAAATTTTAATTATAACCTATAGGCAATTTACAAAATAAATTAAATTTTTCTGTTGTTGATAGAAAGTCTATTCTACTTGCCTGGCATGCTTAAGGTCATTAGCCCGTTGATTAAAAATGATTCCATGGGCCTGACTCAGCCAGGCTGCTTGACTAATTTTAAGCTTAAGGATATGAACACTTATCCGATTCCTACATAGCCAATAGTTGCTGAAAGGGTTTCGATTGGCCTGAATCAACCACGCCACCACGTCTAAGGAACACTTAACTGGAAATTTTCTCTAATGTCCCGAAGTTAGCTAATAGTCTCGGGTTTGAGCTAATGGCCTGAGTTTCCTAACGACCGACTACATATACATCAGGGCGGAGCAAATTTGTCTCTTTTGGAAATAATTGCGTTTGAAAATTTCAGTAAAAACGAGGTAAGAAATCAGATGTTGTAGCAATGCCGTAAAAATACATTTTAAAGTTAAATGTGTGCTATATGAAGTATATGTGGACGTTAAAACCTTCTAAGGCCTTGGTCAAGGTCGTAGCGTGTTAAAGGAATACCACGGGGGAAAGTGGGAAAATGTCTAATTTGAGGAAATAACACACATGACAATTCGTCCCTTTTCAAGACTTTGTGCGGTTTTTCGCTAGTATCTTCTTTACTTCTGTCAATATTACCCAACACATACAACGTAGAGATGAATACACATAAAAATAACATCCCTATTCTTCCACCCGTTCAGGAGGAACACGCAACTAAAAGGGTTTGAAATCAGATTAGGTTTCAAAAACTGGATTGAGCTGTCTGTCCAACATTCTAGATTGAATAAACACGTCTCAAGCTTGCATTCCGAAAACATGCTTCGATGCCTCCATCACCTCTTGTACGCATCTCTCCACTGTCTGATTGTGACAAGGCAATTGCATGTAATCTTTAATTTTCTTTATAGGCTCAATATTCCTCCTGTAGAATACACTTAGGTCATTCCAGGATGACCTCAGTGAGATCTTTGAGATACTTTTTTTGATTGGCGATTTAAGACTTGCGTGCTTTGCCAATTGATCATTTCAGTGCAATCATCATCATTAGAAATTATAGTAGGTATTACAAATTTCCGAAGAAATTTTCTGTTTCGAAGACTCCTCTTGTTTTCTTGAAAATTATATTCTGTTGATTGCTGTTTGACACACTGGTGTTCTCTCATCTACAAGTATAGTCAACAAGAGATGTTCAGGAATTTCAGCTCAACCATTATTTTAGATAATAGGCTCTACTACTTGTTTGTATATGTTTTCCAAATAACGTACCCTTACTGTAAGCTGCCAGAGATATTTTGGATCTGTGCACCAAACGCATCGTCCAGGGACCCTGAATATCTCTTGTTGAGTATGCTTGTCGACTATGCTTGGGCTTAAACGCATGTCAGCGTACCATCAGATACCTGACGGCCTGGCGAACCTTTTCTATTGTTTCGCTCTCTGCCACGAACCAAGTCTAGCTCGAAGCTCGACGAGGCGTTGTGGTGCTCAATTGGAGGCTACAGTTAACGCATTACAATTTTTGGCTAACTGTAATGCAAAATAACGCACGTTACTGCACTTTATTTTACTAAATTTGTTTAGGGTGTTCATACTACATTATATGTCATGATAACCAATCAGGAGACATATTTTGATTATAGAACAAGGCTGAGGCTACATGTAACATGGCAACAAATTCTATGAAACATGTGCAAATATTATATGATAAGCAAAAAAAAATTATAAATAAATTATATGCTGAACGAATGTTTTCTATGATTTTTCATAATTTTACGTTTTTTAGAGTTATATTGCAAGAAATTTGGATAAAAACCATTTAATGATGATGATTATTTAGTAGAATCTATTTGGAGGAGTATGCATGTTTCAGTTGAAGAACTTTTTATAGACATTGGTAAAGCACTTGTTAATTTTCACCCACATTAAATGCATGTCAGGTGAATTTTGAATGATTAAATTGACAGAGCCTTTCTATTTTAAAGGTACGATTGCAAAGTACCCAGTAGCCTCCGGTTGAGCACCACAACGCCTCGTCGAGCCTCGAGCTAGACTTAGTTCGAGGCGGAGTGCAAAACAATAGAAAAGGTTCGCCAGGCCGTCAGGTATCCGATGGTACCCTGGCATGAGTTTAAGCCGAAAACTGTGCATAAATTTCTAATACCTACAATAATTTGTGATATTAATGATCACACTAAGATGATTGCTTGCCAGATCACACAATTGTTTGAACCGTCAATCACAAAAAACCTCTGCAACGATGACCTGAATAAAAGTTACAGGGGGAATCTTGAGCCCATGCAGAAAATAAAAGATTATATGCGAGCGCCTCGTCACAATTAGGCAGTGAAGAGGTGC
>CAKNWT010103206.1:967-12294 GCA_932066315.1 Andricus coriarius | reverse complement strand
AATGTTGGGTAATTTATGGTAATTTACCATATTTACCGGTAAAATTACCATAAATGACCGAAATTTTTGTACAAATTTCCCGAAATTTATGGAAATGTTTAAAAATTAATTTTTGGTAATTTACCATATTTACCGGTAAAATTGCCATAAATTACCGGAAATTTATGAAAATAAGAAAAGAATGTTGTGTAATTTATGTTAATTTATTATGTTTACCGGTAAAATTACCAAAAACTACCAAAAATTTGTGGAAATTAAAAAAATGAATATTGGGTAATTTATGGTAATTTTTCATATTCTCAAGTAAAATGACCATGAATGACCGAAAATGTGCATAGATTTCCGAAAATGTATGGAATTTTTTTAAATGAATATTGGTTACTTTATGATAAGTTACCATATTGACCTGAAAAATTACCAGAAAATACCGAAAATTTATGGACATTTTTAAATTGAATTTTGGGAAATTTATGGTAATTTACCACAAATCACCTCTAAAGTTACCGTACATTACCAACAATTCCCGGCAATTTTTTATTGAATTTTTGATAATTTGGAATAAGTTAACATAAATTCCATGCTTCTTTATTCAAAATCTAATATGGATTAAAATCATGACTGTATTTCGAGAAATGTCTGAAATCATCCATTCGTTATAAAAAATATCGTATGTACCAAGAGGGAGAGGCACTTTTTCCACTCGTACTGAAAACATATGTTCGTTGAAAAAGCCCCTCTTCTCCCCCTAGGTGCATAATATATTATTTTTCAAGTATTCGGAAATTTGTGAACTTTTTCCTGCCTCTTAGAAGTTTTACGTAAACTGTACCAGAAACGTAGCATTACAAAAAACTGATGTCTTTCATATATTTTCCAAAATCAGAAAGGGAACTGAAAGCAGGGACCCGACCGAAACGTTCGTTCCATTTCGTTACTGGCAATTAAACAAAATGATTTTGGTTAAATCATTAATGTAATTTCAGATATTATCTAATTTGGTCCAAATCTAGAAATAGCAGTTCAAAGTTTAGTGAAAAATTATTTTTGTCGATCAATAACGAAATGGAACGAAACTTTCGGTCGGGTCCCTGACTGAAAGTCAATCAATATTAACCATGTAGGAACTTGTTTGGACGCAAAATTAAAGTTTTTTAGCAGGGAAAACTTTACTTATTACTTGTTTCTTTCAAAAAAAAATCCACATAAATTGATCAAAAAACAAAATAATATAGACATTTTAGCCTAAAGATTGTTTTCATATTCGGGAAAAATACTCCGGAGACATCTCCAAAACATAATTTCTAGGTTACAAATTTGAGCCTACTCTTTTAAGTGAAACTTGGTTCTGAGAAGGCGTGATTTGATTTTTGGAAAGCATCCAATTTGAAGGTTTCATTAATGATGGAAGGAAGAATATGAAGGATACTTAGATACTTACGTATGAGGTTTTCCTGTCGCACTTGTGCGTTCCTTTGAAGGCATTTGGCACGTAGTATTTATCATCGCACTGGTTGATATCAAGATCGACCAATGCCATGGTAACAGCAACGACACCCCTGTAAGTGTCTTAATGTTAAAAATATGATCTTCTTTTCCTCCCTCCTTTATTATCAAATTCAAAACAGGTTTCCCGGGAGAACTATCTCACACTCGATTTACTCATACACAAACTCAAACACACCCTCAAACACCAGATTTACTAATACAAGGGTACTCACTTGAATTCCAGTTTCTCTTTCAAGCTGTCCCAGCCGAAAAATGGGGATGCATAGGTAATTACCCATTTCTTCACTTTGCCGTTACAATCGAAGTAAGGACTTGTCCAGTGGCCATGATTCAGGTTTGCTGCCCTACACAGACACCCCGCCCATCCCCGGGTATTAAAATAAATTATACATCAGATATTGTCTTCCACAAATCTACCACATTTCACATTCACCATTAATTATTTCATGGGGTTGATACAAAAGAAAAAGTATGATAAAATGAACAAATTTTATTTTTACTTATAATTATTGGATTAATTGGAAATGTATTTTCACAATGAAAGAAAAAAACATAAATTACAATAAATGGTCGGCCATGCATATACGATAACCCGTGATATTTTTAAATGTTTTGGAGATCACATTTGGCCCCACATAGGGGTTGAATGTTTGCAAATAATATTATAACATTCTTGTTTATCAAGTTAGATTTTTTTGAAATATCAACCAAAATATTACTGTTTTATTTGGTTAATGGAACACTTATGTCGAATTAAAAAAACCTCTGCCACATATCTTTTCCCGTTTCGTTTAGAGAAACTTATCATTATTTTTCAAATTAAAAAAAAATTTAATAATGCTAATTTTGCATTTTTTGACTATTTCTAAGTGACCGAAGAATTAAGTTGAACAAATTTTCAAGTTAAAACAATAGTGGTGTGTTTCTTCAGTTCGAACAGAATTAGGTTTATAGAAATATATAAGTGTTCCAATAAACAAATAGAAAACATAATTTTTGTTGATATTTCAAAAAATTATAAATTGATCCAAAATTATTTTTTCTAATATATGATTTTATATCACTATTTCTTTAATTTATTATCGAAAACTGCACACATAAAATAATCGCAATGATTTTTGCACCATTCTTTTGAAAAAGTTGTTAATTTTTCAAAATTTAAAAGCTTTAAACCGCTCTCCCTCTTAAATCGTTACGTAATATACAAATTTAAATATATGAATTTTCATATCAAATTTCGCAATAGACAATATAAATTGTAATTTTCAACAACTTTTAAAGATTAAAAAAAAAACAATTGAAAATCGCAAAAATAATTCCACTAGAAACTACCAGTTTTTGCTTGAATTCAGACGTTTTTACAAACTTTTACAACAAAATTACAATTTTGCATTATTGGTACTTTGTTGTAAACAAAATTTCCAACAGGATTGTTATTAATTTTAAGTCGTTTCTCTAATTGAATTCAATTAATCCATTTAATTTCGACTGAATTTTTATTATAAATGTGGTCAATATAAAAACATGCTTAATTTAATCAAAATTAAACCATTTTTAATTAGAAGCCTTGAAAAATATACAATTTTAAATAAGGACTAAGCGAAGAAAACGTGATAAATCCACTTTATAACTATTATAATTATTATACTATTATAATCAGACTATTATCAGACTATTATAATCAGTCAAGCTCTCAAATATATCAAATGCAACCAAAAATTGTTTAATTCAATACTATCTTAAAATTATTAACTAAATAAGAATGGATTTATTCACTTTTGATCCAGTAAAGGCATATTTCACTGATTAGTCATATTATAATGATATAATATTACAATTTCTTGTTTAATTACGAAATCAAAAGATAATTTCGTACAAGTTTGACTTATTTACTTAATGAATATGTAGTCGAAAATTAAAGTAATTATTGTAATTATTTGATTTCATGAATAGATGTTGAAACCGAAAAGAAGAAATTTGTATTTTCCAACTCAATTTTGATAATTGAATTTATGATATTCCAAACACAGAGAAGCAATAAATATCTCAATTTGTCAAAAAATTGATTTATCACGCTTTGTTTACTTACTGCTCAAATAGCGATTAGTTAATCTTCAGGAATGAGTAATTTTATATTGAAAATTTGTTTAATTGCATCGATTAAAATAAGTAAATTTTATTAATTTAAACAAGTTTTAAAATCAGTGGAATGATTAAAAAAATGCATTTTGCATAAATGTTATTTTGAATGTATTTTATTTTTGAGGATATTTCATCGTTTTTAGAAAAGGACTCGACTTTAAATTTTTAAATCGCACAAATCTATTTTTCCCCACCATTAAAGTCTAATGCTTTTAATTTTGAAAATCGGAAAGTTTGTACACTTTAAATTTTGGGAGAAATAAAATTTGAAAAATAAATCAAATAAACATAAGTAAACGAAATCTTTAAAAAAGAATTAACTTTTAACCTTTTTTAAACACATTTAATATGTTAAAATTGTTTTAAGTTTTGTAAAGTCTAATAGATTAGCATTGATTAATAAATTATTTTACAATTGAAAAATGAAAGTTAATATTTTTTTTAAATGGACTAGGAAACTCAGGAAAATTTAAGATGTCTGGAAAGTTTGTAGCAACCCTGGAATCATGATATAAAAAGAAACTGTGTCTGAAAGGATTATAGTACCTGTAAAAGTTGGGGTAGTGCTCGTACTTCTTGAGATACTCGCCAGTCTCGTTATGCCTGATCATTATCTTCATATAGAACTTTTCTAATTCATCGAAATTTGTTGCCCACCTTTGTTTCAAAAATTGATACCATGGTTTTTTCGTGTAGACCTCATCTGTAGGGCAAAATCAATGATATAAGTATTTAAAAATTATTTCTATCATTATCAACTTATTCAAATTTAAACTGTCTTCCTTTTGGATTTTACAGGGTGGCCGAAAAACTTCATTTTCAAAATTCTCTGATTTTTTCCTGGTCAATTTTTCATTTTCCCCGGCCATTAACATTCAAAGACCCGCATTTTAATCTTATAACATTTTTGACATATAATCTTTTATAAACGGAATAACATAATAAAATTTCCGATTAAAATTGAAAAAGTTCATATTTATTTATTTCAACCAAAAAAGATTACTTTTTAACAAAATAGTTCAATTCTCAATAAAATAATTAAATTTTCCACAAAGTAATTCAATTTTCAACAAAATAGTAAAATTGTTAAACGAATTGTTTAATTGTCAATCTAAGAAGATTATTTTTCAACCAAATGGTCGAGTTAAAAAATAATAATAATAATAATTTCAACCAAAAACAGTTACATTTTCAACCAAATAATTGAATTTTCAGAAATAGATTAAATTTTCAACAAATAAGCTGAATCTTCAATCCAACCGGGCGAATTTTCAACCAAAAAAGATAATTTTTTTAACAAAAAAGTTATATATTCAACAGAAGAATTAAATTTTTAACTAAATAATTAAATTTTCAACAAAAGAATTAAATTTTCAACACAATACTTGAATTTTTAACCAAATTGTTGAATTTACAACGTACACAGATTAATTTTCAACCAAATGGTCAAATTTTTTAACAAAAAATAACTAATTTCAACCAAAAACAGTTGCTTTTCAACAAAATAGTTGAATATTTTAGAAGGCAGTTGAATTTTCAATCCGACAGGGTCCATTTTCTGTACAAATAGACGAATTTGTAAGAAAACAGTTGAATTTTCGACCAAAAAAGAGAATTTTATAACCAAATAGTTGTATTATCAACCAAGTGGTCCAATTTTTAATTAAAAAGAATAAGCTTTAACCAAAAACTGTTGCATTTTCAACCAAATAGTTAAATTTCCAAACCAAAAAGACGAATTTTTAAGAAGACATTTGAATTTTCAATTCTAAAAGTTGTATTCTTAAAGAAAAATGTAATGTTTGATATTTCAACCCAAAAAAAGAAGAATTTTAAATAAAGTATTTAATTTTTTAACCAAAGAGTTAATGTTTCAATAAAATAATTAAATTTCCAACAAAATAGTTGAATTTGTAACCAAAGCGTTAAATTTTCAACCTTTGAAAATTAATTCTTAACAAATAATGTAATAGTTGAATTTTTAACTAAAGAAGAGGCAATTTCAAACAAAGAAAATTATTTTATTACCAAAAAATACGAATGCCGAAATAAAAAAGAATAATTTTCAACCAGAAATGGAAAATTTAATCTTGCGATAAAAAAAATAATTGTAAATAAAAAAGAAGAATTCCCAACAAAGTAATTAAATTTTTAACCAAAAAGATGAATTTTCAACTAAAATTATCAATTTTCAATTAAAATAGTAACGTTTTCAGTTTACAAAAACAAATAATTTTGAACAAAAACCTTCAACCAAAAAAATAAATTTTTAACAAAGTATTTCAACTTTTACCCAAGTAATTGAAATTTTAATTAGAAAATATCAATTTTCAACAAAATAGTTCAACTTTAACCACGTAGATAAAATTTAAACCAAAAAAGATTAATTTTCGTCAAATAATGTAATAGTATATATTCAACCAAAAAAGATTCAATTTTTAAATGAAAAACAGTTTAAATTAACCACAAAAGACAAATTTTGAACAAAATAGTTGAATCCTCAACCAAAGAGTTGCATTTTTATCTAAAAAAGATTAAATTTCTACTAAAACAGATGCATTTTTAAACCAAACAGACGAATTTTCAACCAAAAAATATTGCAGTTGAATTTTCAACGAAAAGATAATTTTTTACCACAATATAGTTGAATTTTCAGCTCATAAAGATGAATTTTCACCAAAACAGTTCAGTTTTGAACCAAAAAGAATGACTTTTTAATAAAATTGTTGAATTTTCAACCCAATAATAAAAGTTTTTGCTAAAAATATAATTGTCATGACGAAGCAACTGAGAAAAATAGAAATAGAAATACATACACATAAATTAATAAAGAGAATATTATATCAGGGTGGCCGCAAATTTTCATTTTCAAAATTCCTTAATTCTTCTCTGACCCTTAATATTCAAAGACCAGAATCTTAATCTTGTAACATTTTTAACATATAATTTTTTATAAATGGGATAAAAATATTTCAAATAAAATTTTTTTTCAAAATCCCCGACTTTCCCTGATTTCCAGGTTTTCCCTGACCTACGGCCGGCCACCATGATCTTAGGATAGTGTTGCAGATTTGTAGATATTTTTAAAACATCTTTGTTACCTTTTAAAATAATTTGTACATACCTGTGTCATTCAACCTGGCCAAGTCTTCCACCTTAAATTTCCTGGTGTTCAAATCTTCCTTATATGCAAAAGGTGCAAAGAAAGTTCGATTGGTAAACTTGTTACGATCCCAATACATTCCTGCAGACCAAATTCTAGTATCTCCCATAACTAAAGCCAAAGTTTCTCCAATCATTTGATCTTCTGTAAGTGGCTTGTCAGCCACTCTTTTTCCCGAGTAAACCTCTTGTGGATCAGATATTTGTAAAAAGGCACTAATAAAATTAGAAAGCCTATTAGCCATCTTGGCTTGATTTTCAAAATATTCCTCATGTCCATGGGAAATATCTCCACGCATTAGTAACTGCGCCGGACTGTATCTAAAAATGCAATAGCCAAATAAAATCTTACACAAACTAGCTAGGAACGATTTCTAAGATTTATATTTAATCAATTAGAATTTCATTTAAAATAATTTATATTATGGAACAAACTTTTTGAAATTATTATGGGCATGTAATACTTACCCGTTTCCTACTGTGCCGACAGTTTTTTTGCAACAAGTCATGCCTGAAGAATTGGGATATTCAGTTGAAAAATTAAAAAAATTAAATAAAAGACACTAAAGAAAATACAAAAAAAAATTAAAAAACACAAATTTTTTAATTAAAAAATTTTTCTCTAATTTTCAACTCGATATCTTAATTCGTGTGGACGTGAGTTGTGGCGAAAAAACGCCGGTAAAGGAAGAACCAGATAAGTATTACATGGCCTTAAAATTATTAATAATAATCTTCCAATTCATTCGTTCACTTTTTGTACATTGAAGCTCCTATGTTTTTGCTCATTCGCTTTTCGACAGATTATTAAAATTAGCGAATTTTAAAAATCTGGATCCACAATTTCAAAATTAGTTATTTTCAAGGACTTAGGTTTGAAGATCCAAATTTAAGAATGCTTCAATTTTTAAACGAAGTTTGAAATTGTTTAATTTTAAGTTTGAATTAATTCATTTTGAAAGTTTCCAATTAGAATGCATATAATTTTCAATTTTTTTTCAGAATAATTAAACTTTAATGGTTCATAATATTAAATTCGAAAATATTTGGTTTGAAATACATTAATTTTTGGAGGTTTCCAATTTTAAATTTCACAATTTTGTAGTTTCAAATTCAAATATTGAAAATATTGAAAACCTTGATAGTCAGTTTTAAGTTGAATAATTTTAGATTTAAATATTCTAAATTGTTTGGTTTCAGTTTTAAACGTACACAATTGCCTGTTTTTTTAATTCTTCGAAATCGTAGAATATCAAATTGAAAGACTTGATAGTTGCACAATTTTCAGTTTAAAATATTTGAAATTGCACAATTTTGATTTAAATACCTCCAGAATAAATTAAAAACAATTTAAAATTATGACAACAATTTCTCAAATTCAGGCTAACAAATAAGAAGATATTAGAACTAGGCATTGAATATTGAACTATTTGTTATTTGCGAATCTTCCAAAATATTGAATATTTCAAACTTTTATTAAACTATTAAACTTTTATTAAACGATTTGAAATCAAAAAGTTAAATTTGTGTTGCTTCAAATCAAAATAGATCAAAATTGAACTATCTGTAATTAATACCTCAGTAATTGAATAATTTCTTTAATTTTGCATGATTGCAATTTTAGAGTTCTGAATTTTCATGTTGAACGCTAAAATTTTAATTTTCTCCTTTCATAAAATTTAATTTTGCAATTAAAATTAAAAATTATAATCAACCATTTAAAAAATTTTAATTTTTAAACGATTTAAATTTGCTTAAAATAATTGAAATTTTAAGGGGTTTGAGTATAAAAAAGTTTTAACATCACAATTCTTGGCGAATAACATTTTTTCAGTTTTAAATGAAGTTCCGATTCGCTTAATTTTCAATTTCAATCATGCAATTTTTAAAGATTTATAAATGAAAATCTGTCCATTTTGAAGGGCGAAAATAACGGTGAATTTATTTTTCGATCTCAGAACAATTTGTCTAATCAATTTTAATGTTAAATTATATTTTTCTTATGGAATAACAATTTCAAATACTAGAATTTCAGAAGCTTTGTCTTTGAAACATCAAATTTAGTTTGCAATTTCAGATTGTAAAATTTTAATCGGTTCCAATTAAAAATTATTTAAATTAAAGTTTTCAATTATAAACTATTGAATTTTGAAAGCTTTTAAATAGAAATATCATTTGAATTCCTTTGAATTTTAAATGATCCAAGTTTCCAAATTATAATTGGAAAATATACCATTTTTAACGTTTGGAAATTGTCTTATTATCGAAATTTTTCAATTTCGAGATTCTTCAATTCAAAATAAAATCGTTCAATTTTAAACGCAATTCTGATTTATAGTTTTTCAATTTCAAGCACTTTAAATTTCAAATTATTTAATTTGAAACGCTTTTATTTAAAAAGGATGCATACAATACATTACATTCGAAAAATGGTCCTTTTTCAAAATTTTACCTGATCTAAAATTATTTGATTTAGAACATTTTCAATTCAAACTTGTTCAATATACTTTTTTTTTTAATTGCAAACGCTTTCAATTCGAAATTATTAATTGTTTCAAAAATTTATTTAACGTAATATTTAAAAATTTGTTTAATAATGGATTTTTAAATTGTTTATATCTTTAATGTTATGAAATAAAAATTTATTTTTATAATTTACTGCTAGCATTATATAAAAAGAAAGACGAAACTTACTGTTTGCACGTTTCTTTGTTTACACTAAGTATAAACTTCAAAACATTGTCGATGTTCATTTTTTCAGTTTCTAAAGTAGCCGGTCCAGTAACATTAGCTTTGTACTCGTGGTAATATTCCATATATCTTTCTCTGATATGCGGTTGCAAAAGTTCCCACTGTACCGGCAATTTGTGAATCCCTTTAAAATTGATACAGGTGATTAATTCTTATAATTATATTAAAAACTTTGAGTAGATATAAGCAAAAAACATGAGCAGGGTGTCTAGTGATCAGCCAATTCGAAATTTCCGGGGTTTTCCCGGTAATTTGTCCCAAATCAACATATAGAAATGGGACATTTAACATAATATACATATACAAAACTTATGTCGTGAAGAAAACAATGATTTATTTATCACAAACTGAAGTGGTAAATATTAATCGTAATTACATTGCCAATCACGAGTATATAACCACTTTTTTATCGATGATTGCTCAATTTCTTTAAATATTAATTATATGAGTTAAAATTTTGTTTCTATATGAATAGGTTGAAAGCTAACAGAGTTCTTAATAATTTGAGCCAGAATGAAGTCATTTTGTCAATTTTTCAAGAAGATATTGTAAAAGTAATGCAAATTTCAATGTTTTCCTAAAATTTAAATAAATTCTAATATATTAGACATTTGCTAATGCCATTAAAAAATTTTTAAACATAAATTTCTATAAAATCGCACCAGCCTATCACCATCATTGTTGAAATTTTTGCTTGCATGGTGCAACATATTTAATGTTAAAAAAAATGTTGGAGAAATTTTAATATTTTCTTTCCAGAAAGAAACATTTTTGTAAAATATATTAAATAAGTAATCATGCGCTTTTTATCAAATTTAATACAAATATTTATTTAATTTTTATAGTTATTTTCCTAAATATGAGAAGTCTTCCAAATTTACAACTTTTAAATATGTTTGTTATATTACACTTTATTTAAATTTGAAGAAAACGTTGAAATGTTCTCTATTTTTGCAATATCTTCTTGAATAATTGAAAAAATGCCTTCTACCTGGTTACTTTTATAAATAATTCTCAGGGTAGCTACACATTACGGAATTCCAGAAAGTCAGGATAAGTCATGGAATTTAAAACTGGCCAGGGAAGTCAGAGAATGTCAGGTAAAACTTGACAGAGTCAGGGAATTTTTGATAAACTTTATTAGATATTGCATCTTTTTTGGTTAAAAATAACAACTATTTTGTTGAAAATTATTATTTTTTGGTTGAAAATAAGTTTTTTAGCTGAAAATTGAACTCTTCCGTGTTTGGTTGAACATTTATTTTGATCGTTGGAAATTAATCTTTTTGGTTGAAAATGTAACTGTTTTGTTGAAAATTTATTTTATTTGGTTAAAAATGAACTTTTTTACTGAAAATGTAACTATTCTATTTTAGGTTGAAAATGTATATGTTTTCGGTGAAAATTCAACTTTTTTGTTGAAAATTCGCCTGCTTTGGTACAAAAGTAATGTCATTAGTTGAAATATCCTCTTTTTGCTTAAAAATTAATTTCTTTGATTGAAAATTCAATCTTTTGTTCAAAATTCTTCGTTTTTAGTTGAAAATTCATGTATTTTTTTGATTATTTGTATTTTTTGGTACATAAGTAATCTTTTGAATTAAAAAATTCAACTATTTCGTTAAAAAATCTTCTCTTTTTTGGTTAAACATTCGTCATCTTAGTAAAAATGCATTTTTTAAATTGAAAATTTATCTATTTTATTGAAAATTCGTTGTTTTTAGTTAAAAAATAATTCTTTAAACTGAAAAGTTAACTTCCATTTT